>VXAA01001100.1:65080-99425 GCA_013399115.1 Anseranas semipalmata
TTTTTTTTTTTTTTTTTTTGTATTGTAAATAGGGAAACCTCATCAATGCAAGTCACAGCTTTCTCATTCTAAACTGAAATTTGCATTTTCTGGCTCCAAGGTGGTTCTCTCTCAAGTATCTCCCCACCACTCCTTAACATGTTCTTTGGAAGGTATTCCTAATGCTCCTTTTTTGATTCTTCCTGAGTATCTATGATTTTGTCCCCTTCTTTGCTCTCCCTATAAATTTTTCTATGTCCAAGCTCATTTATAAACTTCTTAGCATCTACCATACTTGTATTAGCGATTCATAGCTTAGCTTCTCTTCTTTGTTTCTGAAGTCATGTGAACAGTGTATTTCTGATGCCTGCTGTCCTTTGGCTCTGTATTTCATGTCTGTGTTATCCTGTGTCTAATAGAATGTGTCCATTCTAGCTGACACTTTTCCTGTACCATTTGCTGGTATGGAGTATCTGATATTTTAATTTTGTTGTTGACCAAGTGGAAGCACTATTTTACATCACTCTCCTCTGTTCATCTGCTCTTTTCATGAAACTTCTTTGCCCTTAGTAGCTTTGAGACCTTTTCTCCCTCTCACAGATGGCCGACATTGAAAATTAAGTTTTAAAGATATTTGGAGGGAGGACAAGCAAATGACAGACAGACAACACACAAGCTGATCATATAGGTTTCATTTTCCTAGGAAAGCAATTTTAAAAATATGCCCATTTTGAAAAAGACAAAAAAAAAAAAAAAAAAAAACCCACATCTCAATGTTGTCAAGAAGCCTGAATTAATATTTTCAATAGAAAATAGAAATAGAAAGAGGCAACCAAGATTTCACTGTGAAACTCAAAGAGATATACAAATTATAATATGAATATAATAATATTTTATAGTTATAATATAACCATATTTGTGATTTCATTTTGAACTTCCTGTTTCTTCCTCATCCATCTCATCTTAAGGTAGACATCTAAAATGTGTCAGATAACTTGTATTCTATAAGTGGTCATTTAGCACCAGTCTTAAGGGACTAGATTTGGTTGCTGAAACATAGACATCTTGTGTTTTTTTGATACTCTCATGGGTGTCCAAAAAGATTCTGTGGGCAGGACAGGTATGCATGGAAATCATGAGAGACCTGCATCTGGTGCAGCGTCTGGAAGCCAGAAATATCTAAAATGACTCTAGCTGCCTAGTCATCCAAATCCTACTGCAGTGGTAGGATTCAGCTTGAGACTCAGATACCTAAACATGTCTTCAGTTTATGTATCTACATGTGACCAAAGTGTTTAAACTCCTGTTATACTTGACAGAGATCTAGCTAGTACAGTCACTGAAGCCTAGACTTAGACACCTAGATTCACTTCTCTGAATCCTGTCCCAAATGTCACTGTCTGCACTGTAGATGAGTGAACTTTGATCAGATGAATTTTCATTCATATGTCATCATAACTGATGTATACTTTTCATGGTCTAGGTGAGGTCAGTCTTCCTCTGGATCTATGTATAGGAAGCTACTTCAAAGGCCATGTTTTTGCCCAGCACAGTGGAGCTCAAGACAGCCAGCCAGGACTACTAACGTCCGGGAAGCTTGTCTGTCCCCAGATGGCACTCAACAGTCCTTCCTAGTTCCCCCAGTATGCTCTGGCATGAAGGTCCCTTACTATTTTTCTGCCATCTCTCTCCATAATCAGCTGTCATAACCAAAGAGCTTCTCTGAAAAATTTGTTCCTTAGGAAGCAGCCCTCTATAGCTGTCTCCTAGCTCATACATATTACATTAAACACAGGATATCAGGCTTCCCTTCATACTGGGGAGAATTCACTGTAAATAGTTCCCAAGTCAATGCATTGTGATTATTGAAACATCCTTTTTAAACTGTCTTTTGCTACGATGCCTACAACATATCTCTCTTTTGCAGAGAGACTACAACTCTATTATGTGGAGATGAGGAAATAGATGCTGTTGCACTATTTCCTTGTGTTCTCCTCTCTGCTGTTAACTGTTTCTTGCCTTGTGTCATATACTTACATAGGAAACTTTTCAGGGCAGGGTTACCTTCTTGTCCAGCGTTGATAGGATACAGAATAATATAACAGTTTAGCAATGGGGCAATACAAATAATACTGAATAAACTTGTTAAAAGCATGGATAAAATAAAACATATTCTTGTTATCAGCAAAGTTATTTAGAAAATATAGGAAAAAGGCTGGTTAACTGTGTGGTAGGAGTAGTAATTATCCCATCTTAAAGATCTGGAAGAGATGGAAGAACAGAGCGGATGCAGCCACCTTGGTAAATCAAATCATGAAATTATATCTGATGAGAATTATTCCTTACTGTAAGTTGTGTTTTCCCAGAGAAGTCTATAGAGATCACATTGTACCTATAATTGTAATCCATTTTATGTTGATCCTTCTATTTTTGATGCTCTGTATTCCCTTTCCTTCTAAGGCTGCCTAATGATGCCTCTTGCTGTCTGCAGGCTTTGATGCGTAATGCATTTGTTAAGCACCTTTGATATTCGCTTCCTCTGTAATGTAATATGTTACTTTGGTGTGAGATGTTTTTAGCTTTCCACCTTTCCAAGTTCTGTGGCTTGGCCAACAAACTGCAATCAATGACTTCATTACATACCTTTTCATCTGGTACGTGCCTTTTCATGTGGGTACCCTGACTTTCAGCTAGGCTGTGGCTTGTGCAGCTTCATTGCTCTAGTTAGAATTCAGTCCTCCCATTTCCCCCCCCCCTCTTCCACTTTAATTTAATAGTCATACTTACTATTATTTTTATGTCTTGGGAAGGCTTTTGATGCACTTCAGGAGGAGATGGTGTGGCTTTTAGCACAGTATTTGTCTAGTAGCTTGTCTAGACACTGATGTTGTATGAAGCTTTCCCCTCACTGAGGGATGTTCTACATTTGCAAAGGCAAAGGCTGGTTTTGGTGGTAAAGTGTGAGGCCTTCTTTGTGACCCAGCTCTTCTCCGATTCAGATTTCTGTTTTACTTGTGCTGACTGAAATTTATGTAATATATTTGGTTGTTCTGTGTCTTATAAATAAGGCATATTTTCTTAAGTACAGACAGCAAGCTTTTGCCAAAGCCTGATTTTCCTCTTAGCTGAATCAAAAAACTCGGTAGCAAAGTTGCTTCACAGGCGATAATGTGGCTTGAAAAATGAGCCAAGCTTGCCTAAAAATATCTTCCACCCTAATGTCCATGTAGAACAGATGCTCAAGGGTGCAGCTCCATGTATTTAGGACTGTGTGAGATCACCTGTAATGCACAAACATGCCACTTGGGGATTGCAAGGAAAGATGTGCTAAACGGCTCCTTGCCAGAAGCTGTGCATAAATACCAGATTTGGGCCAATAGTATCTGCAGCTGTTATTTTAAAGGACACAGTGAACCTTTAAGTGTGAAGGATAAGAAGAAATTTAGAGTTGATTAATGGAAATGTCTGACTAGCCTATGAAAGTCATGGTCACAAATGATCAAAGCAATTAAAATTAAGGAGACTAATTTTAAGTCTGAGTCTGACCAAATGTTGGTAGTAGTATCCTTCTACACTACATACACAGAAGAGACTCCCTAACTATTTGGCCTGTTTCTTTTCCCAGCTTTCCAAGAGCAGGGCATATTCCTGTCTGCTTTCCAAAATCCTTTTGGCACAGCTTCTAAGAATGTTTTAGAGCTTTGCATTTATATTCAGGTTTCCAAACAATTTTTGTTTCTCTCTTTCTTGTAGCCCCACCCTATACGTTTTCTGCAACCCTCACATTCAGAAAAGATACATTATTATGCATCTAAACGCAATTAAATGAATGTTCTCAGATTATCTGTACTGATCAAAATTTAGTAACAAGCACATGAAGAATAGTATTATACCTCCACATTATGGTGGTATATTTGATTGGTGTATTGCAGCACAATCCTTTAGGTGAGAACTCTGTCAAAGGGCCATAAATGTCCCTCTGCTGTCATTCACAAATAGAGCATTTTCCTTGTGCTGAAAGGAGATCAGGGAACCAATTTCCATAAGATGTGGAGATATGTCAGGACCTGTAGGCCGCCCTTTGGAGGAGTGTGCCATGAATGGCAACTGCTCATGGTGTTGTGTATTCTCACATATGGTTCTCTAGCGGATGTTGCGAGGCAGACAAGCATTCAATAAAAGATATGGTCAGACCTCCAGTTCCTCAGTGTTATATACATTTTGATAGTTTTTTGTGTTTGAGTTAACACCATCAAGACTACATTTTTTATTTTTTATTTTTTACTAATAGATGTATAGCTATATATATGCATTTACACTAGTGAAAAAATATGTACAATACAATGAGCTTTTATTGTTTAGTCTGACACATCAGAGTTCCAAAGGAAAAAAAAAAAGCTTTTGTCTTCTACTTGTCCTGTTTTGTTGTTGTTTTTTTTTTTTTTTTGACGTGGTTTGAAATATTAATTATTTCTATTTTATGCAGTAAATAATTGATACCACTCCACTATAAACTTTACATTTCTGTTCTTCTATTGTAATACGCTTTTTTCAGCCCCAAACTCACTTTGATAGTATATTTTTCTCATTTTTTTTCTATTTTACAAAAAATCTCTGTATTTGTTTTCATTTCAAAATATAAAGAACTTTAAAAGAATTTTTTTTTTTTTTAAGATAGTTGAGAATATTTGGAAGCAAAAAAAATCAGTAGTTGATATACTTTAAATATAAGTTATTAGGTTTTGTTTCTATTTCTTGTGTCTGTATCTCCAAGGTAGCTCTCATAACATCTGGAGGAGAATTCACTGGCACAGGCTTCCCAGGGATGTATTCATGGCACCAAGTCTGCTAGATTCAAGAAGCATTTGGACAACATTCTTAGAAATATGATTTGACTTTCAGGTGGTACTGTGTGGACTTGATGATCCTTGTGGGTCTCTTCCAACTCAGGATATTCTATGATTCTATGAATGTTATCTAACAAGTTGCTCTTCTTCCCAAAGTTGTTATAACATGACTTATTCTCCTCTCCTCTCCTCTCCTCTCCTCTCCTCTCCTCTCCTCTCCTCTCCTCTCCTCTCCTCTCCTCTCCTCTCCTCTCCTCTCCTCTCCTCTCCTCTCCTCTCCTCTCTTCTTCCTTAATGGTAAAGAAAGGGGGAGATGACACATTCACTGCAAATGTCATATGCTGCTTTTTATTCTATTTGCTGTGGAGGGTAAATATCCACTGTATAAAACCAATAGTTGCACTAAGTCCATTTAGACTGAGAAGAACAAACCATTTCTCAGTGCCTACTATAATAATGGAAAACATCTGGTTGGGTCATGGCCCATGTACTCCTCTAGTATGCAATGCATGTCAGGTCAGTGAGAAAACCAAATACACCGTGCCTCTGTATACAGCCAATACATTAGAAAAGAAAGCACTTGTTGCTGGCAGATGCTGGCACTTCAGGAAAGGTGGATCCGATGGTTTAAAATGTTGCAATCACTCTTTGGTTGGTTGCTAGTTTCCAGAGGGAGTCCATGTGTCCCTGAAAAGATGGCAGCTGTACTGAAAGCTCTGAAAAGGGAAATAGATTTAAAAATTGCCAAGGAAAACTGAAAAAGCAGCAGAGGAGTTTGCAGAACAGAAATACGAAAATCACATGAAGAAAGACAAGATCCTATATGCTCATGCCATTCCTGACCCATTTTTGTCCAGCCTACTCCCAAACATCTCTAATGATGATTGCACAAGGTCTTCTGGAAATCATTATCTCTACCACTCAGAGTTTTCTAATGTCTGATGTTCCTTCTCCTAACCAGAGTAGACATGGCAGAAAATATAGTAATATATATTAATCTGTTTTAGTGACCTCTTATATTGCAGGTGTATTTGCATCTACTGTCAATCTTCATTCCTCTAAGCTAAGCAGTCCTAAATTTTTCAATCTTTCCTCACAGGTCATACTCTCAAGGACATATTCTCTGTTTTTTCTTGTTACTTACTTCAGGTCATTGTCCAACAGGTCCACAACCTTCCTGACCCCCCCCCCCTCTTCCCCCCCCCCCAACATAGGGCACACAAACGATGACTCATCATGTGAATTCTATTTTACAGATAGATAAGTGATTCTTAAAGTCCCATTATATAAACCAGCAATGCTAAGTTCAGTTACCCACACATAGATGTGTAGAAATATGTTGACCAAGCTATTTTGGTCATCAAGAGATCAGACCATGTCAAATTGAAACTCCAAGCACTACCCTAAGAAAAACCTTCCCCTAATGTAAACTAGCACAGAGCCATTAAAACAATTTCATTAAAACACCAGGGAGTAATTCAGGGTAGTTGGATCAAGTGATGTAGACTGACATATGTTTATACAGTGTTGAGTGCATTTGAATTTTCCCTGCAAGCAAACTGATTTGTACACTCTACTTGAACTATCTCATACAGAGTGTAGGTGATAAGTAGGGCAGGTCCACTGAGTGAAACAGGATCCTTTCTGGATAAAGCTCATAATTTCTGTTGTACAAACTCATGTCACCATACATTTTTGGCAGAAGTTATATGGTTTTACACAAGATAAACTGCGTACTAAGATACGGCAGCCAAGTGCTTCCTGTGCATTTTCCAAGAAAAGACAACAGTGCTTGATCCCTGCCCCAAGGAACTTACAAACTGATCTGTAATTTCTAAGAAGTAGCAAAGTCCAGCAATTACTGATTTTGTGCAAGAGGCACTTTATAGTCCCCACAGAACTTCTAGAATGGAGGAAATGGAGATTAGAAAATGATTAATCCTTAGCTGGCAAGTGTTTATTTCTTTAAGTACAGTTGTGTGTGTGTGTTGCAAAATGATAAAATGATTTCTCCACACATTTGGCCACTAACTATTTATGAATTTTTTTTTTTTTTCCCCAGTTGGAGCATATCTTACCCCTCATATGAAAAGCTAAGCACATTGTGATTGCTAGCATACCCATAACCATTATGCAGTTTTCCTTATTTTAAGCTTCAGAATACACAAAGTAAGAGAAGCAGAGAAGAGCCTGGCCCCAGACACCTCACTGTGATCCCCTAATCAAAGAATAATGGATCTGCGCTCTTATCCTACTGGCAGAGAGTGAAGTCTGTGACACGGTTAGGTTTGCAAAGATCATTTGAGATACCCATGGCATTTCCCAAACTAACTTTCAGAGGAATATAAAAAAAAAAAAAAAAAAAAAAGGAAGAAAAAAAAAAAAAAAAAAAAAAAAAANATACAAATAATAATAATAATAATAATAATAATAATAATAATAATAAAAAAAACAGGAAAAACGTTCAGATTTTAAAAATCAGCCTAGACCTTTTGTGGAGGTTGTGGCTAAAGGGATACAGCATCTGTGGTTACATTTTAACCTTCATTGAGTCACATGCTTGTGACAGACATAAACATACCTATGGTTAAAAACATTTACTTTTTGCAACAGAGGGGAAGTTTGCTTTCTCAATATATGGGCTAACCCTCCAAACAAATGCAGGGATATGCTAAAGTACGAGAATAAAAATATAGCAAAATAGCCAAAACCAGGTGCTCTGAATATATTGAATTATATTTTATGACTATTGACAATTCTATGATTTGTAGAGATTGGGTCTCATTGTACTTACAGTGTATAAATGACTACCCATTGCCAGATATAATGTCTTTAGAGAAGACTAAGAAAACAATAATTTCTTTGCTTCTGAATGATAACAAAGGAACACCATTCTGTGTAAGCAAATCTTGTTTTCCTTAAATAAGGTGGTCACACATTGCATTGTCTGTCTTCTCTTTTCTCACTATTTTTGTTTTTCTACCTCACTCCTCACATATCTATATAAAAAAAAAAAAAAACAGTAAATTCAGTCAAGCTCTTGATTATCATGGGTGTGATACTGGAAACAAAGATGCAGGACAGTGTAAAACAAAGGCATGAGTGATACTGTGATACAGAAAACAGACATCACAGATTGAGAGTTTTTCAAGGAAAAAGGTAAAAGTTGATGGAAATTTGGATTCCTCTATGACAAGGAAATTTAAATGTAATCAACTAGGTGTCAGTAATATTGTAATACGGGAAGTGAAAACACAGTATGAGACTCAACACAGGCAAGGTGGAAACTGATGACTGAAGAAACATCAAATTATAGGAATCTACCTTGTTTTACAACAGGAAGCTTGGCTAGTGAAGTCATAAGCAATTTACTCATCCCTATGCAATTTATATTGATCTGTTACTTTGTTTTATTTAATCTGGCAATAAATTAGCGTATCTCAAATGACTGGAACAGCCTAGGATCTCACTTACTACTGCTGCTTGTTCAGGTAAAATTGCTGGTTTAACAAATGGATGAAGGAAGTTTTATCTCCATTCTATAAATAAGGAAGTCAGGCACAAAAAGCTGAAATATGAGCTTATACAGCTGCCAAAGGCCCAACAGAAGCTTATGTAGTTATATTTAACCTACTTTTTATCTATCAGAATACAAAATACTTTTGTTACATTTACATAGCATTTGACTGCAGCATAAAACAACCTTTTGTGATTTTTGGTAGAAGTTGCCCATAGAACTTCAGTCACGTAAAATTCAGACATTTATTGCAAGCCTATTACCAATCAAGATGGAGATTAGTATATTCCAAGTACTATTTTTTCCAGTTCAGTCTAAATCACCATAAGCTTGTACTTCAGCAACAGAGTCATGTAGCATTCGTATGCCTGAAGTTAGGTGTTTCCCCTCCCTGAGGAATTTAAATGATCCCTTCTAAGTACTTTTCCGAGTAAGCCATCTTTGTTTCTGGCGGCAAAATTTCTGACACATTGACATTCTCCTTATCACATACGTATTTCTGAGGGCTGGATGAAATGTGGGGGAGAAGAGCTGTTCTACAATGCTGCTGTGGCTTCCCTCTTGCATTCCCACAGCATGTGCCAGGTGGCCCTAGCAAAGGGACTTCTGTACCTTTGGCTCCTGTACTTTTCTTATTAAAATGATCTCTGCAGCTTCCAGCAAGGTAAAGGGAAAACTGTTTCAAGAGGTGTAAACTATGAGTTAAATAATGCAATACAGAAAAATGCCTGACCTTTGTCTGGTCTCTCTTAAGTGCCTGGATGACGTTACATAAATTTTACATGTATGGGTTTTTATGCCCAGTTCAATCACAGTCTTCTCAGATGTTAAGTACAAGCAAATATTCTAATAATTTATTTTTGTTTGATACTACATTTCTGAAATATCACAAACTATGCCATTTATTTCCTCTGAGTTCATTTCCTGTTTCTTATTTACATGATCATTCCTTCCTGGCCACTGCCAAAGCATGTCAGGGAAAGTCAAGCTCTCTGTTGACTACTGTGGGAGTCTAGACAACCAGCTGGGATTTGGACACCTACTTGTACATAAAGGCAGGTGAAATTAATTGAATTTAAGGGTTTGGTTCAGTTGCCAAAAGGTATATGTTTAGTGCCTTGATACTTAAAATACCAGTGGCAGGGCTGGAAAATGTCCCCTGGCAGTTCCCTAGGGAGTCAGAAATTTTTATGTTGGCATATATTATACGAACCTTCTGGAGTGGCAGCTGGAGGTCAGGAGTGATATTTCAAACATCCGTCTCTGTATCTGGGCATTCCTAGTCTATGTAATCAGCAAGTTAGAGGTGCGATTCCTTTGACTAAATATTAGCGTTCGCTTTAGCATGCGATGACTCATATTACAAACAACACTGTCTTTATTGACCAGTTCTCCTCTGAGTGTAAGAGAAGTCAAGAGGGAGTTGCAGACTACTACACTGTAGATGTCCACATTTAGCCAGTCAAATGAATCCCACTCTTAGCATTTTATACATCAGAATCTTGGATGTAGAGAAAGAATACTCTTTGGTCAAAACATAGGATCCTAAAACACAAACACAACACAAAACAAAGGAGGAATATATTCATGAGTGTGATGTTCTGAAGGCATGGATCACTATTTTTAATTCTCAGTCCCATTTCCTCCAAACATCAGTTGAATTTCTCTGGTTCTTAAGTGTGCCTAGGCATCTACTTTTCTGCACGTAATTCCCTGTTAGTCTTGTGAGTTAAAAAAAAAAAAAAAAACTGGCTGTGCAGTATCAGGTTTGGTGTCTAAATGCTGTTCATTCCTGACAGTCTGTGCCAATCTGTTCTTTAAAGAGGCTGTTCCTTTCCTCAGAACTATTAATTCCCATTTTCTTTTTTGTTTCCTAGTAGAAAGCAAAATACGTGGATCAAAATCAAGATTGATGGAACCTTTTCAGTGGACTTCAACAGAAACTTTGTAAGGTATGGGTAACGTATATAGAATGTTTCATAAACAGAGTATGAGTGGAGACTTTGTCATGCACCTCTCTGAATCACTGTTTGTTTAAAGACTGATCTCTTTTAGAAGATAAAAAGAAAATCACTTATAGTGCAGTGCACTTGCATTTATGATGCCCTAAATAAGGCAGAGTGGTATCTTTAGATGTTTATGTCCTTTTTTTGCAAGAATTCACGTACAGATGCACACAGGTCTTATTGTGCATGAGCTGCAAACATCCAGCTTCTGTTTTACAAATCACAGCAGTCAGGCAGACGTTAATGCAGGGCAGCCAGGGTCTGTGAGATATGAGGGTGAGAGTGGAGTGCTGCAGTTGTAAAAGTCCAAAAGCAAGCAGTCACTGACTGTAGAAACTGGACACATCTTCTGTATTTTAACGTCAGATTATTCAAACTGTAACAAAGAAATGTAGTATGTTAACGAGTTAAGTTTATGATATAGTTACTGGAGAGAGACAGAGAGGCACTATATGAACATGAATTATGTGCTTGTACATACATAAAAAAAAATGTGTTTACATATAAATAGATACACTGTGTGCATATTCTTGAGTAGTAGAAGTAGACAATACAATTAAAATCGTGATTAGCAAACCTGACCACAATTCCTCTTCCATATACTTTATGGAGGCTGCCTCTAAGCAGGATTGCATTTTTAATAATAAACAGTAACTTTCCAGTCTACTAGCTAAAGCACATTATTTTTTACATTATCTATTTTAAGCAAGTGGGCATATACAATTCACACTTTTCTTAATAGCTTATGATTTTCTCTACGAAGTGTTATGCAAAGATTGCTCTGTGACAGATCAGCTGTGTTTACGGTATAAATCAGTGTGAATGTTATGCTAGCCATTGTAATTATACACCTTTGAAAGAGAAAATTGTGAGAGAGAAAATTGGGTACATTATAAGAAATGGGTTTTAACACATGATACACTTGCATATTGCTACAAATCCTGTTTTTGTATCTTTTTAACAAAGAACTTTTTGGACCTGAGAACAGGGATTTTGGGGGTTGATAAAAGTCATGTCTGCTGTTAAAAATATTTTAAGGTACTTATTCTAGAACTGCAGAGACTTCATAAATTTTCTATCATATGACAAATGATACTGCTACTGAGAGAGGAATTTTGATTATGTTGGTTAACTTTTCCAAGACACTATGGGCCATAGGGCATTACACTGAATTGTAATTTACTCTAGGAGTAAGTTCATTGCTTTTTATTGTGACTGCTCAAAAACTAAAGTAATATGCTGTGTGAGTTGCACCCCTCTGTTAGTTGATTATTTAGCTGTTACTATAATCAAGGAGAATGACTTTTGCTCCAGGCTGGGTATATAACAGCTTAAAATCATAAATAGCTATTGAGTGTTTGAAGGGGTTTCTTGCACTTCCAGCATTTGATCCAAATGAAAAAGAAAAGAAAGGGAAAAAAAGGCTGACTAGCACACCACTGATCTCATTTATCATCATGGGAGTTTTTGCATTCAATATCATAAGGAGATCTCAAAACTTCTTCCTGTTGTTGTTGTTGTTTTATTTTTATTTTATTTTATTTTATTTTATTTTATTTTATTTTATTTTATTTTATTTTATTTTATTTTATTTTATTCCCAATAATAAACAGGCAATAAATTATGCTTTAGGTATCTTCATACTTCTCTTCTAATTTCTGACCAGGTCTGCAGCAGAAGCAACTTTGAGGCCACAATCAATTCCGGAAACCTTTGAGGCCACAATCAATTCTGGAAACTCCCAAGTGAAGATGTCATTTTTCTAACAATTAGATATTGGGCTTACCCCAACAGCACTTACAGGCTGATGTAAACACAAGTGGGATAGGTTTTGCACCAAGCTGACCAGCTGCCTCAGCTTCATAAAGATCATCTAGAGAAGAAAATGCAGTTGAAACTTAGGTAAACCCATCTAGCATTTTTGTTCTTCTGTACACGCTAAAAATTGTCTTCCTTTAAGAACTGTCTTCCTTTCACTTTTTCCACCACATCTGAAATTATAATGACTATTTGGCCCCTTGCTAAGAAAAAACAGGGTACTTTCCTTTATCAAAAATAACCATCCATTTTTAAAGTCATGTAGATTATTTTATTTCTTTTTACTAAAGTCCTTAATAATTAGATCTCTTGAAGTTTAAAAAAATTTGCATTACCCTCTGAAGCATCTTCTTTACACCTATCAGATTGCTCCTGTACCATCTTCACAGTGCCTGTTGTCAGAAAGCTGTAGACAT
Source organism: Anseranas semipalmata (assembly GCA_013399115.1). NCBI lineage: Eukaryota > Metazoa > Chordata > Aves > Anseriformes > Anseranatidae > Anseranas > Anseranas semipalmata. The sequence goes on from VXAA01001100.1 coordinate 77,664, forward strand.
CTCACTAAGATATTATTTTGTAAGAATAGCAGAGAAGGTGCTAAATATTATACTATAAAAACAAGTAAAAGGAACACATCAAAGTGCCAATGTGATTAACCAGCGAAGCACATTTTAATGGTTTTGTAAGAAAATGCTGGTAAGCTAATTCCATTCTATAACAAGAACTAGCAATGGAAATATTACGTATTAACATAAATTACATAAGGCTGGAACTAGTATGCAATATATTCCATTAAATGTGTTTTTTCAATATGCATATTTTCAATGCAACTTTTCAAATCATTGAAAGATCTTCTAAAAATCTGCTTAAGATCAGGTCACCTCCACAAAGTGAGTGCACAGCACAAAGCTGTAATGCTTGCCTGCAAAGTACCCTGTTTCCAAAAACTTCGATCATTGTAAATGGTCAGTTCACCAATATGCTTTTCTTTAAACACACTTTATTGTGGGCTCAGCATCTTTGTTACAGATGGTTGTAATGGACCTGAATAAAAGAAAATGCAGACCACATCATTTCATAGAACTAATAAAAGCTGAGGGAAACTTTTCATCTGAAGTCCAGGCATTAAATACTGACTTCACTGCAGCTAATGGCAAAATTCTTTTTGGCATTAGGAAAGCTGGAATTTCAACCTCCATAGATAAAAAGGCATTTTGATACTTAATTCTTAGACTAATGTATATTTGAGGTACAATCACTGAGAGGTCTGCAAGATTTGTTTTGTTTATTTGTTCTTTATTCGCAGTAATGGGTCTCCAAAACATGGGTTATGTCCAAGACAATTTATGAGAGATTTCGATGGGCTTGATGGTATATTATCTCAACGCTGGCTTCTCACAGGAGTGCATTTCAGACTAGTTTTAGAGTGAACCAGATGTGCTGAGGGAGACGGGAATCTGAAGGATATCCTAAAATTCAGTGCATGCTCAAGTTTATATTTCCCTAAGTAAGCCCTATGGTTCTGTGACTGACTAGTTTTATATGCTTCATTTGCTGTTGCACTGATACTACAGGAAAAAAAAAAAAAAAGGAAAAAAGGGGCATATAATCCAATTCAAACACCATTGTGTAAATCTCTTCCATGATACCAAGCAAGCACTGAAGAATAGTGGCTTAATATGAGCCAGCAAATCATATATACCTTTTTGTTATGATCAGACTAAAAGATTTTACCATCTCAGGTAAAATTCCAGCTCCTATCACAATTTAATAATGTCATTCTAAGTATCAGCATTCATTAAAAAAAAAAAAAAAAAGTTTTCCTGTTGTGCTGAATATAACCCATGCAGCAACATCTGCTGAAGATAAGTGACAAATAAGAACTGTAGCTCACAGAGGTGTGAAGTACCTAACCACTCTTAATAAGTTAAAATATCTCTGATACATGCTGCCCAGGAGGTACTACCCACATATTTTTTCTGCAGAATAAGAATATCAGTCTCCCACTGCTAAAGATATACTATGATTTTTATGAGATTGTCCTGAAGGTGGATCAAGGGCAAACTCTCTGTTCTCTCAGATATTTCCCAGTTGACTTAATTTGCACGGAGCAAATTGTAGAAAGGCATAGAGATATGTTAAATAGACATGAGCAAGTGCCACATTCTGCACCTGGGAAGGGGCAACCCTGGCTGTATGTACAGACTGGGGGACAAGATGCTGGAGAGCAGCCCCGCAGAGAGGGATCTGGGGGTTTTGGTTGACAGCAAGTTAAATATGAGCCAGCAGCATGCCCTGGCAGCCAGGAGGGCCAACCGTATCCTGGGGTGCATCCAGCACGGCATTGCTAGCTGGTCCAGGGAAGTGATTGTCCTGCTTTACCTAAAAGTATTTACCTAAAGTATTTTAAGTACTATAAAGTATTTTAACTTGTATCAATAAACTGCTAAAGTTAATATTCCCTTATGATTATTGAGCAAAGTAATATTAGAAATCCCCTATCAAATCCAAGGACACTAGAGATTTTCATGGAAGGAAAAAATGACCCTTTTGCAAAACAGTTCAACATTTTTATACTTGTTTTGTGGGATCTCGTGTCAAAAATGTGGATTTATATAAGTCCTACAATGATGCCAGGAAATTCATTTTTAGTTCAGAGTTCACCATTTTTGCCATTAATCAATGTTTACCAGTTTGTAACACAGATGATCAATAATCTATGTTCAGAAGGCTGTCTAACAGAGGTCAACCGCTGATCTCTCTTAATTAGGTGTCCCTTATTAACTCACAGTCATGAAGTGAAATGTGTAAGCTATGCGTTTTCCCTGTTCTTGAAAAATCACTGTGTCTAATAAGTGAATGTGATGAATTCTGCTGCTGCTGAACAAGACTGTCTGTCTGTGTTTTGATAGCTGCAGCTAGGAGAGATGCTGGAAACTGAGGGAGGCAGAGACAAACAGCATAATACAGTGATACAGATTGGAGAAAATGGAGATGAGCAAGCTGATAAGACCAGACCTGAGGATGAAGTAGAAAGACTAGGATGTGTACAGCTTGTGCCTTGGACTATTCTGATATTTTTATTTGCTGCTGAGAAAAATTAAACTGAGAAAATCTGGTTCATATTGCAGAGTTGGCATTACTTAAAGCAAATAGTGTGCTGCTGCTGGGAGGCTTACTTGACATTTTTTCTTTTTTCTTTTTTTTTCTTTCATTTAATTTTTTTTCTCCTTTTTTTTTTTTTTTCTTTTTTTTTCCCTGAAGCTTTGTAAGGTGCCAGGAAACCTACTGAAGATTACTGAAGATTAACAGATAAGCTTCTCTTGCAAGTCACAGGATATCCTTCACTCTCTGTAAAGACTGCATGTAAATAGGGATACTGAGATGTCCAAGGCTCTTTTCAAATTGGTAATCATTCCACTCTTTCATTTTGTCACTATAACTAAAACCTATTTCCAAGTTGTTGTTTGTCTCCTCCTGAACTGTATCATGACATTTCCCTTATAATAGTAATAATAAAAATTAAAAAGAAAGAAAGAAAAAAGTCCTCTGTCTTGAGAAACCAATTCACTCATGGAGATTCCTGATTCACCTTGAATTGAAAAGCAGCTTTGACCCATAACTGAGTGTTGTAAGCACAGCTGCAAAGTTGTCTGAGTTTGGGCAACAAGCTCTGAAGAATCGGAGCATTTCTGGTAGATATCTAAATAAGCACATGAGATAAAACTGTCCTCAGCTAGTCTGACTTCATGTCATCCAGTATGTTTTCAATAGTAATGGCAGTTTTTTTCAGTGTAAGTACTTCTGTGAACATTCATCTTTAGACTGTATGTAGAACTGGCATTCACATGGTTGGATAAATCTCTAATGCCATGAACTACAGCCAGGTTCAATTTCTACTCCATATTTTTCTTACATTAAATCCTGAGTAAATTTTTTATAAATTTCTTCACAGAGAGGATGTCACTTGCCTTGATTTTTTTCTTTAATGTTATGGATGAATGAGTTGTTATTTCCCCCTTCATCTCCTCATCTTATTTTGGGGTGTTTTCTAATTTACAAAGAAATACTGACTAATGGAATAGAAGGTCGTATACAAAGATTATAAAGATCTGATACCTCAGTTTAAGAGAAATAAAACACTTGATGGTTACCAGTCAGAAGGTATTTAGGACATTATGATCAAATATCTTTTTGTTTGTTTGTTTTAAATATGTTAAATATACCACAGACAAAATACCAAATACACCAAATAAATATAAATATACTATAAAATATAAACACAATATTAAATATACCAGAGACAAAAATGAAGGCATTCGTATTAAAAAAAAAAAAGGGGGGNTATCTGAATTTGGCTAAAGCTTTTGAAGAGGGAGATTTCAACAAAAGTCATTTGAAGAGCCAATATATTTGCTTAAACAATTTTTATAAAGGAAAATTAATGCTCTAACCTTTCTTTTGGAGGTAGATTCTGCACAGGTAGTCATTTAGGAACCCAACATGTCAAGTTCCTTGACATATGGCCTGTGATTCATGTGGAAATAAAAAGAAAGGAAAAGAGAAGAGAATTTCAGGAATTAATGGATGCAGACTAGTAGTTGGGCTGCCATATTAGTGTGCTTGGTAGGTATATGCCACATCTTCAAGACAATTACTCTGAAAAATAGTAATTAAAACCCAATAATCTTGAGAATTCAAAGATATCAGAAATGTATTTTGTAGGTAGGAGTCAGAAGGGATGATAGCACAAAAATACAAACTGGCAAAATATCCTGGCTCTTAAGGAGAGACTATATATTATTGAGGACAAAAATAGTCCTGTGGTTACAGTCCAGGTCTAGGCAGCAGAAGATACCGGCTTGCTATTTGGATCTGCAGAATGTGTGTAGTATTTTGTGTTGCTTTCCTTTGTGCTCTAAGACACCCATTGCTCCAGTGTACCAGCTGTCACTTGCTGATAGTCTGATGCATTTTTTGCATTATTAGGAACTAAATGCTAAATGTCATGATTCCAGATTTGCTATTGTATCTGTCTCACAGACCTAAACCCCACAAATAATGCAATCCTCAAATGTGAGCTTTTAGAAACTGAGGTCATTTAAGAAAGCTACATTTTATGGGGATTTTTTGTTTTTCTATTCCCAGTGAGAGGCTGTTGAAATGAAGCATATTTCCTTCCAAAGAAATCCTACCAAAGCAAAATTACAGTATGGCTCACTTTTAAATTTCACAGCAAAGTAGCACTTAAGGCTTATTGCAGTGCATTAGATTTAAAACCAATTAAGTACAATGCTAAATCAGTGTAAACCACATTTCTGAATTTATCTACAATATAATGAATAACATCTGCATCTGCAAAGAAAAGATTTATACTGAGCAGCAAAACAAAATGTGTTGACAATTTGAGCAGTTTCCATTCCCTTATGTCATATGTCTTCATTATTTGGTAAAGCTTTACTATAATCCTTCATTGTTAGAACAGTACAAGGGAAAAAACATTCAAATCACAATGCATTTAGGTAGATTCTTCCCCAGTTCATTTCCTCTTCTCAGCAAAGGCACATCTTATTTACCTCAGGAACTTTTCCAGTTTGAAATCTATTTAGTATTTGAGAAGGATCACCTTTCTTGAAGAGTGTTGAAGGAGCAAAGATTATCTTCTGACCTCTGATGGATATTTCTAGTACTGTCCTATCCAGAAAACTGACTTTCAGAAAGACCAACCTGCTTCACTTATCTTCCTAGAAGACAACAGGCAGAAAGTTTGACAGAGGGAACCAGGAGTCTCCAGTGCTCTTTAAGGGACTAAATACCCCCTTCAACAGAGCTGAGCTTCCTGACTAAGTCTGGTCTGGACATGGTTCACAGAAATCTGTTTTGCAGGATTGACTCTTAAAACTTGTTTTCTCATAATTCTCCACTCTTAGAAGCAGGTAAGAATAATATTCTATTCTACATACACAGCTTGCAAAGCTGTTATCTTTAAGGGGCTCCTTATTACGGGCATGTACAGCACTTGAATCAATGGAAAGGGAGCTTGGTCTGAGCTCTGCAATGCAGGAGTAATTATTTCATGTTTGTGACTGTTTTATGAAAGCCCTACTGACTGTTACAGACTGTCTTATTTATTAGAAAACAGCAAAAGCTTCCACTGCTGCTGCTTCCAGCTCACTGGCAGCAACATACTTCTTTGAGTAAAACGACAACCTTATTCTCATTTAGTTTTCAATGTCTTTTATGATGGAGAGCACAGAAGGAGAGCTGTTCTTAATGGTGATAGTTTCTCTGAGACAGAAATACTGTTCATAGAGAGGTTAGTAGTAAGAAGACATTCATAAGGGTATCTCTGGTTTTGTGTTCTTAAAGCAGGGTCATGAGTCCCAATCCCAAAGAGGCTTTTGGTGAATATTGTCCTCATTTATTTTCCAAGGTGGGTCTTGCTCCCATTATTATGGGCCTGTAATACTCTCATGCTTCCAGAAAATACAGTTCTCACTGATGATAATTGGGTTGCATCAAGAGTGAACAAAGTTGATGTGAAATTTTATTGTAAAACTTAAATCCTCTGTCCCCTGTACTCTTCACACCTGGAGTTTTTGTTCTTTAGGATTGGGATGTAGCTCAAACTACACAGAAGGAGTTTGTGTTGTCTTGGCACGAAGCAGAAGATGGAATGTCAACAGCAGGTTCATTTAACAGTCTATTCCTCCTGTATGGCATTCTGCGTTGAAAATGTGTGACAAAGGAAAAGAGATTATGGCACATCCAAAACCCAGGGGGGGGTTCTGACTATGCAGAACAGGGGAAAGGGGAAGAATAAAAAAATCAATAAAACTCTTAATCAAAACAATGGAAGCAGCACAAATGGTAGAAAGGAAAAACAATGTTTTATCTACCAAATGGTAATGATGCTACTGCTGCAAAGGAAAGTTCTGCTCTGCTCTTGAGTGATGGCATATGGGGCTTTCAGGATATATTTACAACACACAGTGTAACACTGGGCAGAGACACATATCTTTTCTACAGAAGTCCCTTCTGGTCTCTTTGGATGTTGCAGTGGGGGAATAGCTGTGCAGCTTCCAGAGCCAAAGCCAATATTTCTGTCCCATGTCACCTTGTGCTGCACAGATGTAACAGCTTGCTCAGAGTTATCCAGGCTGGCACTGAACAGGGTAGTACAATCTTCTTATATGAAGCCATTATGGACCAGTCATGGACCAGTCTGAATGAAGAAAGCTAGATCTATATTGGTATAACAGGTTTCCCAGAGAAGTTGTGGATGCTCCATCCCTTGACATGTTCAAGGCCAGGTTGGATGGCGCTTTGAACAACCTGATCTAGTGGAAAGTATCCCTGCCCATGGCAGGTGAGTTGGAACTAGATGACCTTTAAGGTCCCTTCCAACTCAAACCAATTTAAGATTCTATGATTCTACACTTCTAGTTCTTGTATATCTCACAAACTCACTAATGTTAAGGAATTTCTCCCACAGAACACTGAGAAATTCTACTCCATTTAACTAGTGAGTAAAATGAGGCAAATAAGGCTTTAGAATAAATGCTAACATCCTTGTATATCTGGGAAGTAACAATCCTCCACAGTGTCGATTAAAGGTTTTCCTCTGCTGAACAGTATTCTGTTGCAAATTCTTTGACTGCCATGGCTAAAGTGTGAACACAGTGACTTCAATCCCAGTCAGTGGACTGACTCACACCAGGATATCCAAAGCATCTTCCTGAGACTAGTAGATGTGATAAGAGATCTCTAGGATGCCTATGTCCTACTGGAGTTGACACTGTGGGTCAGGAAGGACGTTTCATGGCATCTCAAATGGCATTGAATTCTTATATTTCAGCAAAAGGATTCTGTCTACACTGTCTTGATTACTCACCTTGACTGAGAAAAAAAAAAAAAAAACAAAAAACAAACAAAAAAAAACAAATAACAACAACAACAACAAAAACAGAGGAGATGAAGAAAAAGAGTAAATGAAACTCAGCAAGCCAAGTAGAAAAAATTATCAATGAAACTTCAGGGTGGGATTCCCCATAGGACACTGTTGTGGGAAGGAAAGCAGTCCCCCTTTCAAAAAAACTGTAATGTTAACCTTGCCACATGGGGTTGTGTTTTTTTGCTGTGGAACCATATTTGCAAAGGGGTATAATGGCTTTTATGAAGAGATTTACCCTTTGTGCTTATTCTCTGAAAATGTGCAGTCAGGGCCAAAAAAAGTTGTTGTTTTTTTTCCTTCTGCACCCAAAAGGGTCTCTTGTGGCCTGTGAACAGGTCTGTCTGTCTCTCTTTATCTATTAAGGCATTCTAAGCCTTATTAGGGACATTGATTCTTTGCTGGGAGAAGAAATTTTCTTTCCTTTTTTTTTTTTTAATTTTTTTATTTTTTTGAATTGCACTGTGCTTTATACCACTGGGGCTTAAGAATACCTTCATTTTACCAATATCAGGTAATTGCTACTATAGCAATTTTCTACATAGAACTGAGCAGCTGGAAGGTATTGATGTCTTGATAAAAGGATTTTATTTGTGTTAATTTTACCTTCCTCGTTTTCATTTTTTGGCCAGCCAAACATGGCATCATGTGCCATTTTTAACGGGTATGTTACCTGAAACTGTTACAAAAGTCCATCCCAATGAATTGAGGAGCAATGTAGCTTTAATTTTAATTCCAATTATATCCAGGAAGATTAATTGTTGGGGGCAAATCCTTGTGTGGGGCCAAAAGGGAGTTATAAATCATTCAGTTAGATGATCAGATAATTTTCAAGCTCCTGTGGGTTTCAGAAAATGGACAAGAATAGTTTAAAACTGTCTCTTTCACAAAGAACCAGTAGCTTGTGATAAATTAGAATCTGTCTTTTTCCCCTCTTCAGTGATCTCCCTGGATGTGGGTGAAATGTCCACTACTGCTAATTTAATTGCAAGTGGAATCCTCTACTGCCTGAAAGTAATTCACATTTTTCAATAGCAGGTAATGGCAATAGTGAAAGTGTCTCCTTGCTATCAGGTCATTTTATTTTCAAGTCAATGACAATGGAACTATTATGTACCAACTGATGAGAATTTAATTTTTTTAAGTGTAGAAGAGGATTTATTAGCAGTGATATGGTAGTACTACCATGGCCCTCAACTCATAGCTTTTACATATGCATAGGACAATTTCCCCTAATCTAAGCAAACCTAAACTAATTTAGGTAGATGTATAAATACAGACTTCATTTTCCCTTCACTGAGACAGGTGTTAATTAGAAGGTACCTATTGGACCTAAAGCAGAGTAACTCCGTACAGAATCAGGTCTCATATCTTCTGTCTAATCTCAATATTGCATGAATATGATAACAATTCTAGGCTTATTTAGGATTATGGAATGTGACTAATTGCTTTTATGGAGTTCACTGTCCCTCTTACCAAGGTATGCATCCATGTCAGTTGCAAAACAGCAGTACTGCAAAGCAACACTGGAAAATCTAGGAAAGTTGGGATGGGGTTTGCAGTCAGTCCTCTCAGCCGCTCCTTCCTCCTCACACCTGGCCCTGCTCCAGCGGGGCCCTGCCCCGGGCTGCAGCCCTTCAGGAACACCCTGCTCCCGCGGGGGCTCCCCACGGCCGCAGCTCCCTCAGGAAATGTCCCCCTGCTGCGGTGTGGGCCCTCCCCGGGCTGCAGGGGGGAGATCTGCTCCAGCGGGGGCTCTGCAGGGCTGCCGGGGAATCCCTGCTGCGGGCCTGGAGCCCCTGCTGCCCTCCTCCTCCTCGGGCCTGGGCCCTCTGCTGCTTCTCCCTGGCCCTGTGCCTCCTCCTCGGCCTGTGCCCGCTTTGCCCTTTCTGAAATCTGTTTTCCCCGAGGTGCCACCAGCTTGGCTGCTGGGCTCAGCTGTGCCCTGCGGTGGGGCCGTTGGAGCCGGCTGGAACCGGCTGGAACCGGCTGTGTCTGGCATGGGGCAGCCCCGGCCTCTGCCCACAGAGGCCCCTGCAGCTCCCCCATAAACACCTGGCCACGGATATGTAATTCACTACGCAATATCAGTTTGCTGTGCTGATGTGACCTCTAAATTATGTCATAAAATTAAAGTTATTGCCCCTTTCAATGACTTTAACCCTAAAGGGAACCATGCGTCCCTATCCTAAAACCAGGATATATTCACCTTTCAATGGGTCCTTCTTAACACTCTGCCTCCTTGTGTCTTGGTGTGTCTTGGCCATTTGTATAGTCAAGGTCTCTTCAACAGCTTTCCAGAAATTTTCCAGATGACCTCTGGGGTCATGTCCTCTTTTTCAGCTCCCCCTTTTCCTTCCCTATTACTAAGCCCTGGGGCTTTCTCCCTGTATCTCTAGAGATTACAGTCTGGCTTCTTTCATCCACAAGAGATTTGATTTAGCCTCCCAGTGAGACAACCTAGTTGCCCTAATACAGCCATAGCAATACCATCTTTCAGGTTGTTTCTATCCCCATTTCAAATGGGGCTGTTAAGGTTAAATATTCTGGTGGAGCTGGAAAACCATTGCCTCTTCTTCATGTGTTAAGTGTTTTGTAGAGGTTTGGTGGTTTTTTTTCTGGTCTAAACTTTTATGACTGGGACTAAAGGTTCCTCTAACCTTTCTTGTGGTTCGTAAATAAAAAGATGATGCAGGAGTGGGAAAATGGAGATCTGGGAGCACAGACAGTTGCTGAAAGTGTTCCCACTGGATCACGAGAAGTGAAGATGTGAAAGGAACTACTGAAACAGGTAAACAGTTTTGAACAACTCAGAGAGGTACTGAAAAAGGTAATGGCTGCTTCAGAGGGTAGTGGATCAAAGCCTTTTGACAGTTTACTTTTCTGGATCTTGTTCAGCTCTACTTGTTTGATATTTGATGGAATTTTCTAGACAGAAGCTAGATATGACATGATATTGTGAATCCTATTGTCTATTTTCAGTTTACTCCTCTCTTAAGGAAGGCTGAGCAGTCATAATAAGGTTTAAAGAATAGGTACACATACGCATTTATATATTCATATTTAACTAATGTTGCACAAACATGCACTTAACTATGCATAAACATACACTTTTGGCTGTGAATATCTCATCATATGCTTTTCATCTCAGAAAGATTTTTTTTAAATAGTGAAAAATAGATTTTTTTTTTGAACTGTTTTTCTTGAAAATTAACTTGAGAGGCCACCAAGAGATCTCTATAGCTGGCTTGTATGTCAATGATAGATGAGTGATGCAGAACTGGGGGACACATTCTGATATCATTTACTCTCCACTGAAGCTGTTGGATTTACATCTGGTTACTCTGGCAAAAATAAGGTCAGAATCTGTATCTGAATCCTTTTGGCAAGCAATATTTTAGCCTTTTCAAAGATTCTTTTGAAGTTATACTGTTGTGCCTGTTTAGTAAATAAAAGACAAAGTTCTTTATTCTGTGTTGTCATTCCTGTCTTTCACATGATAGTCATTTAAAAGAGAGAAATGAGGACAAATAGCACCATCTTGCCAGGCTGCATTCCTGATATTTTCTTTTCTGATTAGAATGGCTTTTAAAGAGCAGAATATTTATTCTGATGTAAAAAGCAGCAAAATTCCTAAGTGATTTTTCTGGGTATTTAAACTTTTGAATTTTGGAATATTATCAATAGACATAAAAGTGAGACACTGATTTCTACAGAAGTTGTCAAACTGAAAAGTAAATTGTATGATGCACTGTAGTAAGGTTCTAGCTTTCAGTTTTATTTAAAATGTTCAAGTAAGAAAGCAATAGAGTTTAATACAAAATGACTCTAATGATTTATTTACAGAGTATAATTCCTGCGACAATTAGGAACAGGTAATCCTGAATAAATAGAACACTGTGCTCCAAGTCATCCTGGTATGTTTAAATATCTTCACAGTTATAGATAGATATGCTTGAATAACAGCATGGGGATCCCAACAGGAAACTTTTTAAAGGGCAGTATTCCATACTCATTTGACAGCAAGTTTTTCTTGTTCTTTTTGCCTTCGCCAGTGATTTCCTTGTTCAGTCACCCAACCTTTGCACCTTTTAGGTATAAGTTAACACCACAATCTCTATTCAAGTGCCCAAATGGACTTTTTCAGAAGATAAGCTTAATATTCACACCTAAGGCTTTCTACTGAAAAGGTATCCTTTTTTTCTTAAATACTAATACTTATTTCAGTCCTTAAATACTAACCATTTTGGGAAAGAATATGTAGACTTGTCACTTCTACTTCATCCCACAGATTAATTTTGATAAAACTAATAGACCTTTTGTCTATAATGGGAAGTTATGGACCAGAACAATGGCTGGAAAGAGAGCCCAGTGAACTACAGGCCTGTCAGTCTGAGTTCAGTGCTGGGGAAGATTATGGAGCAGATCGTCTTGAGTGCCATCATGTGGCACATACAGAGCAACCAGGTGATCACGCCTAGTCAGCATGGATTTATGAAAGGCAAGTCCTGCATGTTTAACCCGGTCTCCTTCTATGAGTAGGTGATGTTCTTAGTGGATGAGGGAAAGGTTGTAGATGTTGTCTACCTAGACTTTAGTAAAACTTTTGACACTGTTTCCCATAGCATTCTTCTGGAGAAACTGACTGCTCATGGCTTGGATGGGCATATGCTGCACTGGGTCAAAAAATGGCTGGGTGGCCGGGCCCAAAGAGTTGTGGTGAATGGAGTTAAATCCAGTTGGAGGCTTGTCACAAGTGGTGTCCCTCAGGGCTCGGTATTGGGAACAGTTCTCTTCAGTATCTTTATCAATGATCTGGACAAGGAGATTGAGTGCACCCTCAGTAAGTTTGCAGATGACACCAAGCTGGGCGGGAGTGTTGATCTGCTTGAGGGTAGGAAGGCTCTGCAGAGTGATCTGGATAAGCTGGATCGATGGGCCAAGGCCAACTGTATGAAGTTCAGCAAGGCCAAGTGCCAGGTCCTGCACTTGGGGCACAACAACCCCAAGCAGTGCTACAGGCTGGGGGATGAGTGGCTGGAAAGCTGCCTGGCAGAGAAGGACCTGGGTGTATTGGTTGATAGCCAGCTGAATATGAGCCAGCAGTGTGCTCAGGTGGCCAAGGAGGCCAATAGCATCCTGGCTTGTATCAGAAATAGTGTGGCCAGCAGGACTAAGGAAGTGATTGTCCCCCTGTACTCAGCTCTGGTGAGGCTGTACCTCAAATATTGTGTTTAGTTTTGGGCCCCTCGCTACAAGAAGGACAACGAGGTGCTGGAGCGTGTCCAGAGAAGGGCAACAAAGCTGGTGAAGGGTCTGGAGAACAAGTCTTATGAGGAGCAGTTGAGGGAACTGTGGTTATTTAGCCTGGAGAAGAGGAGGTTCAGGGGCGACCTTATCGCTCTCTACAGGTACCTCAAAGGAGGTTGTAGCAGGGTCCGGGTTGGTCTCTTCTCCCTAGCAACAAGCAAAGGACAAGAGGAAATGGCCTTAAGTTGCACCAGGGGAGGTTTAGGTTGGATATTAGGAAAAAATTCTCACTGAAAGGGTTTTGAGACATTGGAACAGGCTGCCTAGGGAAGTAGTTGAGTCACCATCCCTGGAGGCATTCAGAAGACATGTAGATGTGTTTAGGGACATGGTTTAGTGGTAGATTTGGCAGTGCTAGGTTAATGGTTGGACTTGATGATCTTAGAGGTCTTTTCGAACCTAAATGATTCTATGATTCTATGATTCTATGGGCATAGAAAGCAAAGACAAGTACCTTAGAGGATTTTTTAGCTTTTCTTTGTGAAGGAACACAATAGAACAAGAGTGCTTTCATGGGGATCCCTCTCTTAAAGCAGACTGGCCAAAGGAAAATAGTTGTTTTGATACACAAGAGAATGATACTGTTCCCTGAGTCCACGATCCGTAAGTCTAAGTTCAATTGCCTTTTATTTGGCATGTTGGTACTCCAAGATGGATCATAATTTCAATGTGTTCTTTCGCAGGGATGTTAGTCAAACTTTTTTTCAGCCATCAAAAATAAAAAGAGTTCTGTGCTGCTACTGCTTGAAGGTTTTCTTCTTCCCATATGTATAAATATGTTCATTTATATGAATGGACCACCCTCTGCTGTCAGTGTTTCATGAGTAACACACTGACAAAAATGAAGTAGGTGGTAAGTCTTGAGACTTCCTCTTATGAATAATGGTCCAAATTACTCTAATGAAATACACTCCATAAAGCTGCACATTTGCTTTCAAATGTTTATGGTATTCTAAAGAACAGTGAAACAGGTAAAAATAAACCACGTTAAGGGTTTCATTCAGATCCTTCGAATGGCTCAACTTAGATGATGGCTATGTCACAGCTGAAACAAAGGCTTGGTACAAGTTCTTATTGTGGTGTGTGCTGCATTGTGTCAGTTGGACAGTATTAGCTTACTTTTAACTCCATCTCTTTCTTTCTTTCTTTCTTTCTTTCTTTCTTTCTTTCTTTCTTTCTTTCTTTCTTTCTTTCTTTCTTTCTTTCTTTCTTTCTTTCTTTCTTTCTTTCTTTCTTCTTCTTCTTCTTCTTCTTCTTCTTCTTTTCTTTTTCTTTCTTCTTTTTTTGCAGGGTCAGCCTTAGGTCAAGGTTGGCTATTTTTCTAAGAGTGAGTTGCAAATAAGCACAACTGAGAGAAATCATATTATTTCCTCCTAGCCAACTGCAACCCAGGAATCCCAGTGTGACAAAATGCATAGAGGCAGAAAAAAAAGTTCAGAGCTTCCTGTTTGGGATATCATTCTTTGGATTGATTTATATATTCATAATCCGATTTGGAACTGGATGAAGTGTGACATGTGTCTAATAGAGGAAGGTATAACGTGAAAGCTTTTTAAAGGGATTAAAATGATACACTAAAATGTTAGGAATAGCCACAAGCCTAACTCATATTTGCAAGCATTATAATTTCACAGACAAGTCCATACTTCCATGTGAGTGAAGGGAGTTAGCCCTGATCCTGCTTAGGAAGCTCTTGTATATGTTTAGGACATCATCTTTCTGAGTCATGTCAGGACATAAATGGCTCAAAAGCAATATTACATGAACCTATTGAAAAGTCCAGATTTTCAAAAGCAGAGAGACACTGTATGAATGTTCTTGGCCTATAAAAGGGACATGATCCTTTGGGTACTTCAGCTTCTTTATTTTTAGCATGCATTCTCTGAAAGTTGTATTGGTGTTTGTAATCATTTGGCCCTGGCCAGAGGTATGTCAAAATGACAGTCAAACATAGGAAGTATACTTCATTTTCTTTTAAATATTTTGTCTGATATGCTGCTTAGAAGTTTCTTCCTGGCCAGTCTTCAATGCTTCAGCAGTGATTTTCTTTGAAAACCAACCAACAAACAGAACAGATTTTTTTTTTTCCTCTGCTCTTCATCCTGAATTAAGTAATTCTGCTTTCTCATTAGTAAGGGAATACTTTTATGCTATCCTCTTACCACTGCTTCTTAGTCCTCAATTATCCTCTTTCCGACTATTTAATTCTACATTAAAATATAATAAGAACAAAAAATTAATGGACATCTTGGACAATCTGTGCTTTTTAAAAGCTCATCTCTTTCATATGATGTAGTGTGTCATAGGTTCTCTGTTTTTAAGCAGGCAGATTCAAATTATTATGGTCCTGGCTTCAATTTTATATTTTTTTTAGTTCCATTCCACAAATATCCATATATAGTATGGACTTAATTACTTTTTTTCTTCCTAAACTCCTTCCAGTTTGTGCATTATCCTTTTTTTTTTCTTTTTTTTTTTTATTTCTCAGAAGAGAGAAATCCAAGTACAGAGGCAAGAGGGTGCATGAACCACTGCTAATGTTCCCCTTCACTGTGATTTACATCTTTAGATAGCTTGTAGTTGCCTGCAAAAGACTAGAGTAAAATTTGTTACTGACCATTCTGTGTATAGAATAAGTGTAAACAGATTTTAAAAAAATAGCTAATAGAGCCTAGACCTACATATCGATTTGAACTTGATTCATCCCACAGGACAGGAAGAGATATATGTCAACATATGCCATATATGCCAACAGCAGAACTGAGCAGGTTGCTTTATGGACAGTTTTTCTGAGGAAGGTCTGTATCTTCTGTCACCTGCCTTTCTCACAAAGGAGGAACAACTTTTATTCTTTCTGGTCTGTGCTGATCTAATCTCACTGTTCATCAGTGTTCTGTGGTGGAATTTGAATTCCATCCTTTTTCTGATGATTAATTGCAAAAAGGAACAATTTCAGTGTTGAGCTTTGAGGCTCTGTCCATGGCTTCAATTAAGATACTGCCAAGTTGTGACTTAAAGATTAGCTTTACAGTATCAGAATCTGTGAGCTATGGTTAGTCCTCTTTATTATTTCTGCTATGTGCTTTGTGAGTAAGAAAAAGACTGGACTGACTAAACTATAACAGCTTTATGTTGTGGGTGTATATAGACCAGAGAGAAAATGCACTGAAATATAGTTGTCTAAAGCAAGAGTAAGAAATTGAGGTGCTAATCACATTCTAGGATCCTTAGAGTATCTTTCTTGGCCTTTGGCTATGGTTCCAGAAGAGTACGGTCTTCCACAGGTCTTTGCCAACATTCTGCAGAAGGCTTAGGTATACCAGGTATCTTAAAATGTCACTAGCTTTATCCTTCTGGATCAATCCACAGTCCACTTTTAAATAGCAGCTTAAGATGGAAGCCAGATTAATAAATGTCATCCTGAGTTCTCTACCATATTCATATTTAGATACATTGAACTAAAATCATAACATAGCCAATATATGTTTATTTATTTTACTTTAGACTATCACTTTGAACTGTTTATTTTTATAAGAGCTTTTACAACATACACAAAACACCAGAATATTTTAATGTCTTTTATGTGGGAATTATAACTATTAGAGGAGGGCAATTCTTTCAAGAGGAAATACTCCTTAGGTAAAACTTTGGGTGCAAAGTTTTCAGGATCTTCATTTATATTTTATAAATTTTTCTTTCTCTCTTTCTCTCTTTCTCAAAAAAAAAAACAAACAAACAAACAAAAAAAACAGACAGACAGACAGACACACACACACAAAATCAAAATGAAATTAAAATTTAAAAAAGAGAAAAAAAACCATGTTGCTTAGGGACAAGAGAATATGACTAAAGGGAGTAAGGGAAAGAGAGAGCTGTTTGTTCCAAAACAAACAAACAAAAATATGCTTTAAATGATATTTCTGATGGTGTTCTTGAAATCCAACACATACTGATGGTACTTGTTTGTAAAAGGAAACACACAACAAACAGATTACTTTTTATCTACTGTATTTGACGTTTTTATTATTTTCAAACATAGTCTTTCAAATTGTGGCTTATGAAAGTTAAATAATTTCATTCTAGGTAGTATTTTGTTTGCCTATTTCAGTCATAAAAATAAGACTAGGAAACAAACTCAATAGTTTGTCCAGTTCCTTGTTTCCTAGGGCACGATGAACTGTGCAAGTACTATTCCTGACAGATGTCTAACTTGTTCTTTTAGATGTCTAAGGGGAACTCCATAACATCCCCAGGCAATCTGTTTCAGCATTTTACACTTTGTATTAAAAGCTTTCTTTCTGCATGCCTACCCTGAATCATTCCTTCTTCAATTTAACCTCACTGCTTCCTTTTTGTTTATTCACCATGGACACAGAAATCAGGATTTTTCTTCATTTTCTAGCAACTTGTCTGTAGCAATGGACATTTTTCATCCAGTCTTCTCTCCCTTAGCTTAAGCAGCTCCAGCTATTTCAGCCTTTTGCAATTGGAAATTTTTAATAGTTCCCTGAAAACTCCTGCACTCTTCCAAACTGATTCACATCTAATTTGAAGAGTGGGCCCCAAAACTGGAAAACCTACTTCAACTGAGAGCTGAGAATATGCCAGGAGTGGGAGATGTTGCTCTCTTGCAGACTATGCTCACATTTTTGTCATCTAGTATTCTTTTCATGGACTGTTCATAGGTTGGAAACAGACTTATGAGTGTTTAACAGCTTGTAAATCATTTAACCGTATTTTTTAATTTAAATAATAAAGTTTAGGAATTAAAGGAAGGAAAACTTTGGTTCCTTTCTGTTGGAACCAGAGAAAGTTTTGTGACTAACTTCATCAATATTCAAGTTTTTAAGAGATCCTTTCTTTCAGAAAATCTGAGCACAAAATGTGAGAGATCATAACATATCTGAATATCAGTCTCCACCCCTTCCAAGGTTACATTTTTGGTTCATTATGACGGTCGTGTTGACCTTAATGAAATGTTTTTCTTGCTGTGGTTTGGCATTCATTCTGTGAAGCTATAGTTACCAGATGCCTAGGAACCTTGCCTTGTTTTGCGATAAACTATAATAAAGACTAAGGAGTTACGTGTTTTATCTTTACATTGTTATTATTTAGATCACGTGCCCCTACCTCATTTAGTTCTGAGGAAATCAATTCAATTTTCAAATACTAGAAAAACTTTTTGTCCTGTTCTTGCCACTTTCTCTTCCTAATTTTGGTGAAACAGAGCTCCAAATGTAATCCTGTCATATTCGCAACTGTGGAAGAAACTTCTGTTCGTTCTTTGCTGCCCTACACATGCACAAGAAGTTGTCTAGCATCCATCTTATCTTTTTTTTTTTTGTAATAATTTTATTTTAAATTATGGTTATTTGTCAAATACTCTTAAACCTGTAGCTGCAGATCTATAAGTATCATGACCCGTCTCCACTGGAAAGGGCTGATGTAATTAGAAAAGGGCCTATATCAATCACTGAGATAATGGGTCCTCTCTCTCTCTCCCCTTCTCTCCCGCTTTCCCTCTCTTAATCATCAATTACCCTGACTATTTTAGACAAAGTATCAGTCAATCCTACTTTCTTTTAGTCACAATGCTGCCATTACTATTAATGGAATTTTAATTTTTCTTCTAGACAAAAGGTTACTGGGAAGACTGTTTTGCAACTACAAATTAAGGAAAGTCTAACTCATGTAATCTCACAGAATTATCAGTGTATTTACTAAATGTGGTAAAAGTTGACGTGTCTTGTGTGAAGTGATTCTTCTGGCATTGGCTATGTGAAATATAACAGTTTCCTTTTTGTCTCACTCTAAAGGAAGAGTATTAATCTGTATTAAAATTCATGTCAAAATGCAAATTTAGGGTTAAAATAGTCATTATTTTTATTGTTGCTATTCATTCTAAAAATTCTTCTGAAGATATTGAAAGCTCCAGGCCTAGAAAGGCCTGAGTTAGTATGACTCCAGCCTGGTGAAATAAAAGTCCTTGTCAGATCTTTCTTTAAATGTGAGTAGATCTGAATATGTGAGTACTGGAGATCTCACCAGGTTAGATCAGTAATTTTAAGCTCTCATATATTCTCTGTGGCCAGCCCACGCAGACTGCCCATAGCTGATGAGGCTGTTTACCTAGAGGTAGTCCAGCAAATGAAGAAATAATTGTCCCCAGTGATTCTTCAGTCAGAAACAATGTCTCCCAGGTGGATAGGGAAACAAGGATGCAATTTATCCATTTCTCCCTGAATTCAAAACACTGTTGGTGGACAGGCACTTAAAGGACAAAAAAAGCCCCAAAAAACAGATGGTGGTTTCTCACCCTTCTCACCTACAATTCTTTATTTCATGAGAACGAACTTGGGATTTGTTCTGATTCTGGGAAAAGTTTCATACAATATTAATATTCACAAAGGCATAAGGAGAACCTTTTTTTCAGATAATTTTTTTTTTTTTTTTTTTTTTCAGAGGCCATGCAAGTAAATAAAATTTTCCCTACATTTCTCTAAGCTAGAAATAAATTCTAACTGCAGGTATTATTACTTGGTTGTTCTCCTGTCAGATTAGCTCCCTTGTCTTGAGTTGCCAGCTCTGCAACAACAGACAGAAAATACCTTTACCTATGTCAACTCCAGTGGCAAAATGATCCTTTGACAATGATATAGGGTGTTTCTTCACCTTCTAAGGAGTACAAGTATCCTATAGCTGCATCGTTTTTCAAGGGTGGTTTACTTACTGGTGAAGCAGTGCTTGACTTTGCTATTGTTCCTATCTTTTGAAAATGTTATGCGTTGGTAGTAGGCTGTCTAGGTATTCAGAGAAATGCAAAAGATAAAAAAGTCCTTGCAGCAGAAAGCTTCTGAAACTCAACATTTCTACCTTTACCAGGCAAATGTTGCTTATCTCTTCCTGATAATGAGCACATTTGTTACCAAACTGCACAAAGGGCACCTTAGAAAACATACTGAAAATGTGCCAGAAATTTACAATTTGTGGCTTGGCCTATTGACTTTATCCCGACTGGGTGCATTAAACATTTTCCCTAAGTTTGGTGCTACTGCTGGTGAATGGATTAATACAACACTATTTCTTATTTTTTTTACTTCTAAATCTTAACTTTATTCATATGCCATATAATTACCTTCAAATGGAATTCAAACAGATAAAGACTTGAAAGTCTCTTTTTGTCTCAGTCTGTTAAAATCTGTGTATATATGTGTCTACATATGTCTGCGTGTGTTCCTTCAGTATCTATTTAATAGGTTAGAAGAAAATCCAGCTGATTGCAATGAACAGAAATAAGCCAAGGGGAAGCGTTTGATGATCACAGTTTAGTTCATACTGATATTTTTCATTGAAAGAGACATTAATAGCAGCTTCTCCGGATCGCAGCACATCTGGAGTTCGGATTCGTTTAGCAATGAATCTGAATTCCCTAACTAGTCTTCATTTTACAAACAGGGGCAGTGGAAACCTTTGATTTAGAACATCCCCTGGCAAACTTCATTTGAGACTGTTGAGAGCAGGGTCGACTGTGACCTTAAATCTTGAAGGCAGAAGACATCTGCCTGATGAAGTCATTCACTTGCTACTAGAAAAGGGCATTTCTGATAAATTTCAGTTTGGCTTTTTGTTCACTCCCAGCTCACAGGGTGTTCTGGGTCCAGTATTGTTTAACTTACTCATCAGCAGCTTGGATGAAGGGGTGGAGTGCTTCCACAGCAAGTTTCCTGATGATACAAAACTGGGAGGAGTGGGTGATACTGCAGAGTGCTGTGCTGCAATTCAGGAGAATCTTGGCAGGCTAGAGAGATGGGCAGAGAGGAACCTCTTGAAAATTCAACAAAGACAAGTGCAGGGTCCTACACCTGAGGAGGCATAACCCCTGCACCAGTACAGGCTGGAGACTGACCTGCTGGAAAGTAGCTCTGTGGAGAAGGACCTGAGGGTCCTGGTGGACAACAAGTTGACCATGAGCCAGCAGAAAGCCAATGGTATCCTGGGCTGCATTAGGAAAAGCATTGCCAGCTGGTTAAGGGAGGTGAGCCTCCCCCCCTACTCAGCTTTTGTAAGTCTTCACCTGGAGTATTGTGTCCAGTTCTGGGCNACACCTGAGGAGGCATAACCCCTGCACCAGTACAGGCTGGAGACTGACCTGCTGGAAAGTAGCTCTGTGGAGAAGGACCTGAGGGTCCTGGTGGACAACAAGTTGACCATGAGCCAGCAGAAAGCCAATGGTATCCTGGGCTGCATTAGGAAAAGCATTGCCAGCTGGTTAAGGGAGGTGAGCCTCCCCCCCTACTCAGCTTTTGTAAGTCTTCACCTGGAGTATTGTGTCCAGTTCTGGGCTCCCTAGTACAAGAGAGATGTGGAGCTCCTGGAGCGAGTCCATGAAGGGCTACTGAGATGATTAGGGGACTGGAACATCTCTCATGGAAAGGCTGAGGGAGCTGGGACTGTTCAGCCTGGAGAAGACTCAGGTGGGGTCTGATCAATGTGTATAAGTTTCTGAAGAGAGGGTGTCAAGAGGATGTGGTTAGATTCATCTCAGTGGTGCCCAGTGATAGGACAAGAGGCAATGGGCACAAACTGAAACATAGGAAGTTCCGTCTGAACATTGGGAAAAACTTCTTTACTGTGAGGGTGACAGAGCACTGGAACAAGTTGTCCAGAGAGGTTGTGGAGTCTCCTTCCCTGGAGATATTAAAAAGCTGTCTGGACACAATCCTATGTAATGTACTGTAGGGCACCCTGCTTCAGCAGGGAGGTTGGACTAGATAATCTCCAGAGGTCCCTTCCAACCTCAGCCATTCTGTGATTCTATGATTCTTGCCTGCACTTTTTTAATGGTTTGCTAATGCACTCTGACTCTGGCTGTTGGAGTGTTTTAATGTGCCTTGATCTGAGTGATGCTTTTGACACTTCTGATTATAATAACATCCCACTTGATCATGCCTAATGCTCTCAAGGCTTAGCTCACTCTACATTTTGAGTTCTTTTCAATCCTGTTTGTCCAACAGATGCCAAGGCTTTTTCTTTCTTTCTTTCTTTCTTTCTTTCTTTC
>VXAA01001100.1:99840-131993 GCA_013399115.1 Anseranas semipalmata
CTCTCTTTCTTTCTTTCCTTCCTTCCTTCTTTCTTTCTTTCTTTCCTTCCTTCCTTCTTTCTTTCTTTCTTTCTTTCCTTCTTTCTTTCTTTCCTTCCTTCTTTCTTTCTTTCCTTCTTTCTTTCCTTCTTTCCTTCTTTCCTTCTTTCCTTCTTTCCTGCTTGCCATTAGGATGTTTCCCTTGCCTCCTTTGCTGAGAAGTTATTTATAGAAGGTTCTTTCAGCACTTCCAGTCTGAACACTTTGTCGCTGCACACAGAGCTGCCACTGAAAGCAAAGTTGAAGGTGAAGGCTGGAAGTTTCCAAAGAGCCAAGAGGAATGCATGTGTCTTTTTACAGAACTCCATCCTGACATCTCACTTTGAGTCCACTGACTTTACCAACCACATGGCTTTACTTTACATAGTAATATAATGCATTAGCATAATTTGTATTCTAGTTTCTGTGTTCTGATTATTTGACTATACCTTTGTGAAATCCAGTAGTAGAAAGAACCACAACACATCATGGAATCATAGAATCATAGAATCATTTGGGTTGGAAGGGACTTTAAAGATCATTTAATTCCACCCCCCCTGCCATGGGCAGGGACACCTTCCACCAGACCAGGTTGCTCAAAGCCCCATCTAACCTGCCCTTGAACATTTCCAGGGATGGGACACCCACAACTTCTCTGGGCAACCTGTTCCAGTGCCACACCATCCTCTGAGTAAAGAATTTCCTCCTTATATTTGATCTAAATCTACCATCTTTTAGTTTAAAGCCATTACCCCTTGTCCTATCACTAAATGCCCTTATATAAAGATGCTCTACAGCTTTCTTTTAGGTCCCCTTTAGGCACTGAAAGCCTGCTATAAGGTCTTCCCAGAGCCTTCTCTTCTCCAGGCTGAACAACCCCAGCTCTCTCAGTCTTTCTTCATAGGAGAGGTGCTTCAGCCCTCTGATCATCTTTGTGGTCCTCCTCTGGACTTGTCCTTCTTATGTTGGAGACCCCAGAGCAGATTGCAGTACGCCGGGAGGGGGGTCCTCCACGAGAGTGGAGTAGAGGGGGAGAATCACTTCCCTCAACCTGCTGTTTCACACTTCTTTTGATACAGCCCAGGATCCAGTTGGCTTTCTGGGCTGCAAGCACAAGTTACCAGATCATGTTGAGATTCTCATCAATCAACAACCCCAAGTTATGGGCTAAAGTTGCAGCAGGGTAGGTTTAGGTTAGATATTAGGAAAAATTTCTTCACTGAAAGGGTTGTTAGACATTGGAACAGACTGCCCAGGGAAGTGGTCGAGTCACCATCCCTGGATGTATTTAAAAGGCATTTAGATGTAGAGCTTAGTGACATGGTTTAGTGGAGGGCTTGTTAGTGTTAGGTTATAGGTTGGACTAGGTGATCTTGAAGGTCTCTTCCAACCTAAAGGATTCTGTGATTCTGTGATTCTGTGAAGTTCTTCTCTTCAGGGTTGCTCTCAATCCATTCGCAACCCAGTATTCGTGCTTGGGATTGCCCTGACAAAATCCACGGACCTTGCACTTGGGCTTGTTGAACTTCATGAGGTTTGCAGAGGCCCACATCTCAAGCCTGTCAAGATCCCTCTGGATGGCATCCCTTCCCTCCAGTGTGTCTACTGTACCACACAGCTTGGTATCATTGGCAAACTTGCCGAGGGTGCACTCTGTCCCACTGTTCATGTCACCAATAAAGATGTTAAACAGCACTGGTCCTAATATTGACCCCGAAGAAGGCCATTTGTCACTGGTCTCCAGTTGGACATTGAGCTGTTGACCACAACTCTTTGGGTGTGACCATCCAGCCAATTCCTTACCCACTGAGTGGTCCATCCATCAAATCCATGTCTCTCCTATTTAGAGACAAGGATATCACGCGGGACAGTGTCAAATGCTTTGCACGAGTCCAGGTAGATGATGTCAGTTGCTCTTCCCCTATCCACCAATGCTGTAACCCCATTGTAGAAGCCCACCAGATTTGTCAGGCACAATCTGCCCTTAGTGAAGCTATGTTGGCTGTCACCAATCAACTCCTTGTTTTCCACGTGCTTTAGAATAGTTTTCAGGAGGATCTGTTCCATGACCTTGCCAGGCACAGAGGTGAGACTGACTGGCCTGTAGTTCCCTGGGTCTTTCTTTTTTATCTCTTTAAAAATGGGGGTTATATTTCCCCTTTTCCAGACAGTGGAAACTTAATAGTAGGACCTATGAACTAGAGAAGTTCTCTTTCCATTTGCTTGTGCTATAGTCATCAAAAATTGTTCATAATCTTGTTCAGGACTCTGTGAGATACCATTAGGACCTTGAAACCTTTGTTTTGAGAGAGCACATTTCTTATTATCTGAAATTCTCAGTAATGTATCATCAAGACCAGGTTGAGATCCTTCCTCTCCTCCTTTTGTGATGACTGTGGAACTCAGACGTTGTCTCCAATATTTCCCTAAGTCTGTCCCATTAAAGGGGACTTACAAGAGTCAAATGTTTACCTGTTTCAGAGCCCTGCTAAGGACTTTCCCTGAGACAGTTTCACAAAGTTGAACACATTTAGTAGGGTGACATATAACATATTTGGAATTGCCATCGATAAATACACTTATTGCAATAGCGCTAATTTATGATAATAGTGCAAGCAAAATGCTATCCCAGGTATTCCTCACCAAAAGGTGCAGAGCTTACCAAGAAGGCATCCCTTTCTTGGTGGAGGAAAAGGACTGCCTCTTCTAGGTCTCCAATTTCTTCTTTCTCCTCCCAGCTCTTTTTTTTTCTCACTTTAACTTTTTTTCCTAACACTACTTTTTAACACTAACTCTTCCTTTATATCCTAACCTTATCTGTTCCCCCTCTGGAGTTATGTTTAGCATGATTTCGGTGAAGAGTCAAGTACTATAGTCATATATGTTTAGCATGTACTTCATTAAGCTCATTATCATATTCAGGGGTGTTAACTTTAATATTCATTTTACAAATAATGAAGGAAAAGTTTTCACTCGAGCCCTGTGGCCTTCAAGATTTTGTTCTGCCGCCAAAACAGGTCCGTCCTGCCACCACAAGCCTCCCTACTTGATCAACCTCTCATACCAAGCCTGCGGACCTCCCTCCACAAAGTTCATATAAGAGATAAAAAAGAACAAGCTGCTCAACTCCCCTTTGCGCAAGGCCGATGCTTATCAGTGACACTAACAAGTCTGACTGTTCTCCACAAAATCTCATGCCCAACATGGGCAGGAAAGAAGACACAACTGAACTGTGGTCCAAACACAGTAGACCTGTCTCATAAGTGTAGATCACATGGGCAGGATTGCTGGCTTAAATTATACCTAAAAGCCTCAAGCAAAGACACATTAAAGCAAAATATAACACCATGGAACTGAAAATCTGAAGAGACAGAACATCATCCCCATTTTACAGTCTGAAGACAGAGAAATTAAATTGTTTGTGGTCAGATGAGGGCAGGGAGAACACCTTTGGCAGAGGTAGGAATAAAATCACAGATTACTCTCTTAACGATTAGATTAGCTTTTCCTCCTGGCTTTTAGTTAAGCCCATTTGACAGGAACTGGCTCAATTATTCTTTGTGATTAATTTCCTGGATATTTAACCTTTCTTTTTTTTTTTTTTTTTGTTTTTCATTTATTTTCTTGTTTGCGTGCTGATTATAAACTGATCCCAGTTTCCATAAATGCATGTTTATTAGTACTACATGAATAGTTTTGCTGAATAATGTTGAAGGAGTATATGATAAATTAACATGAGATAATTAACATAAGATATGAGCTATCAACCTGGCACAAGATATATTGTCACCTTCTTACTGAGGAGGTTAATTTTGAAATCCTAAAACTAAGCTAAGGCAAAGAATAAATACTTCCATTTTATATGGGTCCCTTTCTTTATGTATGTCTTTACATGTACATGTATGTACACAAACATCGCCGTCTATTCATCAAAAATGTATTAGAACTCATCCCTTTATTGCTTCAGCTGTCCAAAAGGTGTGGCTAGCAGATTGTCATTTAAACAAGGTCATATTGCAGAGCTCTACAACTAATGGTGGTGCAAAAACATGGTGATGGAAATAGTAGCTTGTACTAGCACATAGGTTACATATGCTAAATAATTATGAACTTTAGGGATGGTTACATCAAATAAGCAAAAAGCAATTCAGACCTTTCTAATCCAGGAAACTGAACCTATCAATAAGCACAAAGATTAATATGATTTCAAGAAGCTATTCTTGGCTAAAAACTTGGTATAAAGACAGAGAACAGGAAAGTAATTATCTGACTCCAAAAATAACTATTAGCTTTGTCAGAAGCCATGCAGAAATGCAGAACCAAACAAACAAAAAGTACATATTTTGTTATGGCTGATGATTGCTCTCCATAGCTAGAAGTGATACACATGACAGCGATCTCATGTAGAAGCAATTTGAAGGGATTTGTAAAATACATGTTTCCTTCTTGTTACCTGTGGAGCTTATTTCAGCTAAATCCTCACAGTTTATTTCTGAGGGGTTTTCAACATTACTATAGCAATATTTAGTCAAACACTGGGACAGCTACCACACACTAGCAAATGCGCGGGCAGAAGAGTCTGTGCTGACATTGAGATGAGCACCAGGGCAAAGTGAGAAAACTTTACTGCAATGTAGTGCACGTTTCCTGTTTGTACACGGGCCAGTTCCTCGCATTACTATTGCTAAATTGGAGAGTGTATATCTTTAATTTTTGTTTCTATATAGGATAATTATTGTTCATAATTACAAGGAAAGGAAATAGGAAGATGATAAGTCAAAACAGGGATTCAAATCTTTAACACATTTCAGAGAAGAGAAAGGGGAAATGATGAAGAGACCAAATAATCACCTGATTTTAAATAAAAGCTCAGTGTTGGTGCAGCTGCCACCTTTGAAATTAAATAAAATAGCTACTCTTTTCAAAGACAAAAGTTCTTTCCTGGGGTAATGTCCAGCCAGTGGTGGTAAGGATCAAAAGCAAACATAACAATTTTTTTCCTGAGTGACCAACATTGATGAGAATAGGTTCGTGGATCTTCTATAACAATAACCATGCAATTACTGGGGTTTTAGTAGTTACGTCTGAGGAACATTTGGTAAAGTGTATTCTACATGGGAAACCTTAGCTATTGCTTTATATCTTGAGTAGCTGCCAATTTTGTACCAGTAGACAATTGGACTGTGCAAAACCATATGTTTGGGAGAACGTATTTGCTTTCTGATTATCTCTGAACATCACTGAAATACTTTGAAGGTGGATTTCGTTTCCTAATTTTTATTTTGTATAAACAGAAATATGGAAGTTACTGCTCTGCAGTAAAATGTTATTTCATCACTGCTTCTCTGCATATTGTGAGACTTTAACATTGTGTAGAGTAACTTACTTTATTTACAACATGATGGGCTTGCAGTTAATTCAATCAGAAGAGAATTTTGTAAATAAGGTATTTAGTTGTCTGGCCTCCTTATGGATTTACAGCCTTATTTAAGGCAGTTGAGTTGCAAAGCTGGGGATTGTTTCTACAGGCACCTGCTCTGTTCAAAATGAGACATGCGATCGAGGATTCTCAAAGCAGCCAGCTTCTGGATTTGAGATCCATGGCACTCATGAAGTTTATGGGAAAATGCACAGCTAAACTCTATAAATCTTTTTTGAAAGGTGTAAGTAGAAGCTCATGCATATAAAAAGATAGTGTTAGAAGAGCCCTCATATTAGATTTTTATCTGGGCCTTTGAAGTCAAATGCAGTCTGATCTTTACCTTTAAGTCAGATTTATATTTACCTCTTACACGCTTATTTTTCCCTGCTGTTTTTCAAATATCGTCACTTGCCTTTACCACATCCAAGAGGTGTGTGTGTATGAGTGAGACAAGCTAGTAGTCTGATCTACAGACTACTACTTCAGACTGTTACATCTGAAAATTAAAAAGAAAGAAGGAAAGGAAGAAGGAAAGGAAGAAGGAAAGGAAGAAAGGAAGGAAGGAAGGAAGGAAGGAAAGAAAGAAAGAAAGAAAGAAAAGAAAGAAAGAAAGAAAAGAAAGAAAAGAAAGAAAANAATTAGTTTCACTTGGTCTGGGTGATTTTCTGTTACATGAACGCATTGAAACTGGTCATCTTGCAATAGGCACAAGCAATGGTGTGTTGTTACCAGCCAAGTTGTTTTGGAGAAGAAGTTTAAAAGAATCCCTTTGGGAAGAAGAGCACAAAAGAAGACAAAAACTGTTCTTAATTTTCAGTATTTTGATCTTGACAAGGCTGTCAGATATTTCACCTAATCATCTAACAAAGTGCCTTCATAACTGTTCTGCAGAACAGGGTTGAGCTGATGGTGCTGTGGGAGTCTTAAATCAGAATTTCATTGCTTTAGTGAGTCTGAATTGATGCCTAGATGTTATTAGAGTCTAGTTTCTTGTGTGTTGTAAGCAAAGATTAGAGCTGTGCAAAACTCAGCTTTCACAGTATTTATACAAAGATTTTCTTTACTTTCTTTATTTGTGGATTCTCTGCTTCCCCAAATTTGCTTTTTTTTTTTTTTTTTTGTCTGACATTTCAATTAGGCTACAAGTGGCAAGATAATCACTGTTGTAACTGGGAAAAAGGACCCTTTCCCCTACATAGGGGTCAGTAGTGATTTCAAGACTATAAATACAGAAACTATAGCCATTAGAGAGGATTGAACCAAAAGTCTCGTGCACTTCAGCTAAGGAAACAACTCTGCCACTGAGAACTTGGAGATGACTGTGTCAATTGCTATGAACATCCCAGAGAGAAAGGTATGATCTTGTTTCCCAGGCCTATTAGGACCATTCAGAAATTTTCAGTAGAGACTGGGTGGAGTTTTTCTTTTTCAATAAGATTGTGTTTTTCAGGAAATAATAGTTTCATTAAGTTGTTCAGAAGTGTGGTTTTCCTTCAAAAATTCCGACTTTTCATCAAAGCACACCCAGATCCTCTAACCTGAAAGAATTATGGGGAATGAAAGAAATTGTCCTGGGAGGAGAAGAAGAGGCTGACAGATAATTAAATATTTTCCTTTGAAAATATATAGCTTTTTTCTCATTCTCCTCCTCTTGCTCACACACTGGAGCATAACTCCCAGCTGGATCCTCTATCATTCTCCTTCCATATCCCTAGATCTTATTTATTTGCAGCAGTGCTCTGTGAAGGCTCTCCAACTCTGGGACTCCTCCGTCCAATGCTGGACCCAATAGATTACCCAGATTTGTGTCTGCTCAGACTCACGTGGGTCTGAGAGAAAGAAATCAGCAGAAGGAAAAAAAGATTGTGGTTTTACATCATAGTTAAATGATCGAATCCTTGCAAGTCCCTTCTTCAAGAATCATACTGTGATTCTTTGCTATGATAATCACTCCCTGTGTCCTGCCTAGAAAGGTGTCTTTCACAAAGCACTTCATATTCCCATCACCCGATGACTGCAATATCATCCAATGGGAGAGAAAAAACTTGGGAGGTCTGGGGAGACTGTCTATGTTAGTGCTATGTGACACCTTTTGTCTTACCTAGATCTGAAGAAAAAAGAGACAGTGGTATCCTTTGAAGTAATACTGTCAAGGTTTAGGAAAATATATTAGAAATCAGTTAAATTTGTTGGAGCAGGGACCATCTGTTTGATGTATGTTTACAGAGCACCTACTATGATGAGTTGCCTGTCTGCTGCTTAATATCTTACATTCTTGTGATTTTAATAGCAGTTAATTGTAATAATTTGTACCTTATATGAAAAGTGAGATGCCTGGGGAATTTAATTAGGGGAAAAAGCTAAAGCAAATTAACACAATAACAACAACAACAAACAGACAATTATAGGAGGAAAAATTGAGAAGCTCACTTCATCACAAACTCTCCCTTGAGCAGCACAGGTTTTCTTTTAAATGAAAAGGCAGATGCAAACCCATGATAGAAATGGACTTGGAAGATAAGTGATATATGGAGTCAGAGGGCTGAGCAGATAGTATTTCCTTCTGAAGCTCTCATACAATATTGGGATGAAACTCTCTTCTCAGCTGCATTATGGAAAAGCAAACAAAATCAGCTGACCTCAAATGGCATTAAGAATAAAACTTCATACTACATTTTTGCAACTAATACATTATGGCAGCACAAATTTTGAGAATTTACCTTCATACATAAGTTTGTACCAGCCATATGTATAGGTAGATGTATAGGTATTGTACTAGTAAGTTACCTTGAGAAAATGGTTCTGTGTTGGGAAAAGCTTTTCACTGTTTAAACTCCTTTATCTTTATTGTGGGCACATCTCCACAGCCTTCAGTAATGTTTGAAAATATAAGGTCTTATCCAGTGCTCCCTGAAATCAATGAGAGGCACTTTCAATTACAGCAAAAATTGCCTTCACAGACAACTTGCCATTAAAGATTTAGTTTTATTTATTTATTTATTTATTTATTTATAATAACACAGCTGAGACAAAATCTTTCTCATATAAAATAGTTTTAGGGAAGAAGAAAAAAAAGGAAAAAAGAAAAAAGCATTTCTAGGTTGGTTTGAGCTTTTCCTCACAAACCCTAATCTGAAAAATCAGAGAAAAGAAAACCACAAACAGTTAACATTTTCAGTGGAAATACAAGTCGTGTTATTTTATCATCTGTAGTGTCATTGATTTAAATATTAACCTCTGCATCATTATTTATTCTGAAGCAAATGGATGGAAAGTCTGAACAATACAACTGAGACTACAAAGGCTGGACCAAATACTGTTTCGTCCCATCAACCAGTTTAGCTGAGAATGGTTTTCAGATCTTTTCAAGAAAGAAAGAAATGACAGTTTTACATGGATTTACAGCATATGTAAGAGAAAAAAAAAAAAGGTTTATAGTTTATGGATTTTTTTTTTGTATTGCCATTTTATCATTTCTGATTAAAACAGCAACTCCAGTATTTTTCAGTTGTAAAAGTGTCAGTTGAACCAATAAGGTTTCCAATTCAGTAGAAGTTCTCCTTCTGATTCAACTGTAATTGGAATCATCCTAATTCAATTCCTATTTGAGTGCAACTAAAATTCATGATAATAGTTGGGGTTTAGTTCCAGTATGAGAAGAAATATTGTTATTGGTCTGAACTCTTCCTGACTTCCTGGCTGTGAGAAGCAGTGTATCTGAGACTGTGAAACACTGAGGGACTGTGGCAAGAGCAAGACCATGTGAGTTCCAAAAATAACCAAGTAGTTGTTTTCCCTGAGCAGTGCCGATGCAGGAGAACAGATTCAAGGAAAGATCCTTAGAGAAGAAACATAGGCAGCACATGTAGTCTTCAAAAACTGGAGAGCACATCTAGCTGTTTTCATATAATACCTTACTTGTGTGGAAACTTTGATACCGTCTGAGCTCTGCTGTAGTATTTTACACCATCTGCAGTGCTGCACAGTAGTGAATAACTAGTTTATATTCACATGGACCAAATATGTTGAGGAATTGATGGAGACAGTAAATAATGTACAAGAAAGTGCTGTAAGAACTGAATATAATAGGAGAAACCTTCCTTTATCATGTATACATAAGTAAGACTAGGACTAGGTTTATAAATTGATGGATTGTATCAGGAATACAGCAGAAAAACTTGGGGTAGACTCTTTAATTCAAGTAGAGCTATACCTGCAATTGCTCAGTTCCCAAAAGCACTTGATAAGCAAAATGATAAATGGAAAAACAAAACAAAACAAAACACTTTCTTGGCCATGAGTAGCATGTCAGAAACAAAAGAGAAAAAAGCAACCATGATTTGGTCCAGCAAAGGCAGCCATTTTTTTATACACACACCATCCACTACAATATCAGGTATGGTATATAATTAATATATATATAAATGTATTAATATTAATAGAATAGTTATATTAATGTAATATACATATGTATTTTAGACATTCTGAGGAACATTGTTGAATTCAAACTTATCTAGGCATCTGGAATTAAAAAGTTGCTAAAATGCTAGCATTTCTTTCATTAATAGATTCCTTAAAAGGCTCCTATATGCCCATGGAAGAGAATCCAATCTAGAAATGGAAGCAAATAAAAGAGTAAAATTGGAGTTAGCTTAATGAACATTTTAGAGATACTTTACTCCAATGGATCTAGTGCTCATGATTTTCTTTCTAGGTGCTGTTATTCTTGAAAAAAAAAAACAAAAACGCAACCTTTAATTTGTTTCCCAGGCTTTTAAAGGAGAATGTCCTCTCCCTCCCTTTGTTTAAAGGATTGTAATTCCATTATAGCCTAATGCATTCAGTGATTACAGTCACTTAAAAAATCCTACATAAACCACTCTCTGTTCAGTTGGCAGCTTGAATGACGGTCATTTAAATCCAGAATGTATCTTTTATAGTCCTTTGAATACCCAAGATGCAGTCCAAGTGTGACAGACACAGAAAGCACCCAAACTTATTCTAAATAATACCTTATATTGTCATTACTTATGGGGACTTATTTCAACAGATGACTTTTTTTTTTTTTTTTTTCCCCCTGGTTCCCAGCCTACCAGGCATTTCTGAATGATATCAGAAACTCAAATGTACTTTGTAACTATGGTCACAGATCTTGAGGAGACTGATCTGGTATTTGGAACAGATTTTTCCACCTTCTCTTTCAAAAATGCTGGTTGATTGCTTTTTGAGTATCTGCCAAATAGCTGAATGAGGGTCTGACTCTAGGCTCTGCTCCTGTGCAGACTTCCAATACCACACTGGGGCAAACCATTGTGCTCTGTTTCCAGTCTCTAGTTAATGGCTCAGTTCTGTTTCGTTTCTGTTTGGGGGATAGAAACTCTTAACTTTATTGGTTGCTCAGACGTTGTACTAACAAGGACCAATAAACACTTTAGTTTTAACACTGTGTGAGAATAAAAGGTTGAATCATGACAGAGGGGCATCACAACCCTTTTTCATGGGTATACATAGCTAGAGGAGTGAAGGAAATTATTTCTATAGATATCTCTCATGCTTTGTAATCCCGATTAGCAGGTGAAGCATGCCCCTTAAGATGCTGCTATGAAGAACATAACCAATATGACATCATGCAATAGCCAATTCTTTATCTTTATATCCTGTGTCAAAGAAGATGGGTTGTATATAAAGGACATTTCTCTGCATGAAGGGAAGCAATTATCTTGGCTTGTGACTTATGAGGCCCTTGAAACTTTTTTTTTTCCCCTTAAAAATGAAAGAATATTCTTGTAAAGTTATCAAAATGAAGAAAGTTCATACAATTGCAAAGCACAAGCAATGTTCTGTTTTTGTCTTAGGATTGTTTTTTTTTTTTTTTTTTTTTTTCAATCACTTTCATCTAACTGCTCTCCCTGAGGTGTGATTCCCTATGAAGGCAACCATCCCAGTTCAGTCCTGAGATCATCTCAGAGAGGATGGGGAACAAGACTCAAATGGCTGTAGTTGCTCTAGGGCCCGAACTGCTGTTTTTACTGCTGTTTTTAGAAGCTGCAGCTTGTTCTGTGAGGCATCAAAACCTGTTGTCAGATACTTTTTAAGCACTAAAATTTCCTCTGTCTGGAGTGTTATTCAAAATGTCCTTTTCAGGACTCAAGTTAAAGAACATCACAATGTCTAGACGGTGGGTGTGTGGCTCGGCAAAATTCTTCTGGCAGATGATGCATTACTCTTGCTTTTGATTGTATAAAGATGTTGGTTATTTCTGAAGGAAAACTCATTGCTTTCACACGTTGAGGAAGGAGCTGTTTAGAGAGGTTGTTTTCAATTATTTCTGGTGTGTATCACCTTACAAGTGGAAATGTCAGTGCCTGTAAAGAGAATAAAAGTCTGATAGGTCACTTTTCTGAGCAACCTCTTGCAGACTTATAAAGCTCTCAGACTCACAGAATTCCACGGATCACATTTTGAAAACCACTGTGCTGGATCTAGCTAATAAAAAGAAGCAAACACCCCCCTGCATTTGTTTAGAACACAGTGATTGAGCCATTTATTCAGGAAATGGGAGAACTCAGTTATAAACCACTCCTACAGGATCTTGCTCAAAGCAGCACATTAAGAAATGGCATGTATTTGAAATCACTTTCTTCTTTCTGTGGACGAAAGAGTATAAGACCGGTAGAAACAGGAAAAGAAAGAAGA
Source organism: Anseranas semipalmata (assembly GCA_013399115.1). Taxonomy (NCBI): domain Eukaryota; kingdom Metazoa; phylum Chordata; class Aves; order Anseriformes; family Anseranatidae; genus Anseranas; species Anseranas semipalmata. The sequence goes on from VXAA01001100.1 coordinate 111,977, forward strand.
ATCTTCAGTCTGAAGCTCACATAGGAAGACTTTCATGGTTTGGACATTAGTCTGAGATTAGTTTGCTGTTTTGATGAATAATAAAGCTGTTAAGATGAACCACACACAAAGAAATGGGATCTTCCTGAAGCAGAGAAACAAGTCAGCTGCCTTGAGAAGATGAGACTTCATAAACTGTTGTCCTTCAACATGCTGGGGGCCATCTGGATGAAAAGCAGCTTTGCAGAAAAGGACCTGGGGGTCCTGGTGCACACCAAGTTAAACATGAGTTAGCAAAGTGCCCGTGCTGCTAAGAAGGTAAATGGTATCCTGGGCCATATCAGGCAAAGTATTGCCAGCTGTTGAGGAAGGTGATCTTTCCACTCAACGCAGCAGCACTGGTGAGGTCACACTTGGAGTGCTGTGTTCACTTCTGGGTTCCCCAGTACAACATGGCATGGACATTCTGGAGATAGTCTAATGAAATGCCACAAAGATGATGAAGGGACTGGAGCATCTTTCCAATGAGGAAAGGCTGAGAGAGCTGGGCCTGTTCAGCCTGGAGAAGAGTAGGCTCAGGGGGAATCCTATTAATGTCTATAAATACCTGAAGGGAGGGTGCAAAGAGGATGGAGCCCGGCTATCTTCAGTGGTTCCCAGTGCCAGGACAAGAGGCAATGGGCACAAAATGAAATATAAGAGGTTCCATCTGAACATCAGGAAACAGTTCTGTACTTGTGAGGGTGACAGAGCACTGGTGCAGGTTGCCCAGAGAGGTTGTGGAGTCTCCCTCCTAGGAGATCTTCAAAAGCCGTCTGGACGTGGACTTGGGCAACCTGCTCTAGATATCCCTGCTTGAGCAGGGGGGTTGAACAAGATGACCTCCAGAGCTCCCTTCCAACATCAGACATTCTTTTGTTCTGTGATTCCTTCAGCACCTGAGGATAAGGAAAATGAGTAGGGGAGGAACATGCATCAATAAAACAATGCTATTCTCTTTGCACTGCTGGGCCAGAAGCTAAGTCACTGGTTTCTGTGTTCCAGGAGGTATAGAAACAGTGATCTTGCCTGTGGGAATAGACAATAGCGGTGTTGATTCTTCCTTCAAAAATATTGGAGATGAGGGTGGATAGTATGTATACACACTAGATATGTGGCATCATGATGCCTGTGTAGTTGACCACAAACAGCCATTGAGGCAACAGAAATTGACCTCTTTGCAAGAATTCTCAAAAGAAAGGGTTTCAGCTGAAATGAATCAACCTAAAATCAATGTGATTGATAACAGTTGTGGACAACTAAAATAGCTTCCATGTTGCAGAGGGAGACAGAATCTCTTTGCAGCTCTGCATTGTGCCATATATCTGCAGATACACACACAGATTTTTAAAAAAAGGTTGTGCTTTGCAGAACATTTCCAGAAAGGGTTAATTTGATGTTATGTATTCTTTACTTGCAAATATTTTGAAGACTTACAGAAAACAAAACAAAACAAAAACAATAACAAACAAACAAACAAAAGCTTTGCTGCATTTATTCCATACTCCTGACCATTCTTTTTCCTGACTGCAGTACATTCAAGTATCATAGTTTGTTTTAAACTCTATAGCATAAACTAAAGTTCAACATATACTAAGCAACCAGGAAACTGGTCAGACAAACATGTTAAATTAGGTATTCCAAATTCGTAGATACACTCCATATTTAATATATTGCCAAGGGAAGGCAAATCCAGTGGACATTAAGACCCAAGCGGTTCTGGTTGAACCCCCTCAAGGCTTTGAGTGGGTCCCTCAACCTTTGATCTGAGACCATGGGACCCTCTTGTCTCCTCTTTGGGTCAGTTTGTATATAGGTGTGAATTCTTATATTTCCTGTCTTTTGTTTTTGTTTTTCTGTTGAATAAATGTTAACCAGATACCCTCACAAACCATATGTCCTTTCACTCAAAGAATCACAAAATCAGTAAGGTGAGAAAGGACCTCTGGAAGCTCTCCATTCCGACCCTCTGCTGAAAGCAGAGTCAACTAGAACACTACAGGTTGTAGTCATGACTATGTACAGTCAAATTTTTTAGTATCTCCAAGGATGAAGACTCCAGAACCTTTCTGGGCTGGGCTGTTCCAGTGTTCAACCACCATTACAGTAAAAATATTTTTCTTACATAGAATTTCCTGTATTTCAATTTTTGTCCATTACCTCTTGTCCTTCTCTAGGCACCACTGAGAGAAGTCTGGATTTGTCAGGTTTATTGCCTCTGACCAGCATTCTTCTAGTGCCTTAACAAAACTGGAACCATTTTCTTCAGGAGCCCATAATAATTCCATCTTTTGGTGGAGGTTCCTCAGTGGTTCTGTACTGCAAGGCTATTTCTCTTCCCTTTTTGTTTGTCTGCCTTCCGCCTTCCCTTGCTTTAATCAAGAGGTGAGATAAGTTATCCCTCACTCCAATTCTTTCAAGACTGATTATATCTCTAAGAGATGTGGTAGTTCAAATGCAAGCTATAGGGTCTGATTCAGGAATTACTGTGTAAAATTTTCTCACCTGTTTTACATGTGTCAGACTGGATGGTCACAACAGGTTTTTTTAGCCTCTGAATAAGATCATCTCACTCTTTTTTTTTTTTTCATTTTTTTTCTTTATTTTGATATATTTTTTTTTTCTCCCAGTCTCACATACTTCCCTCTCCTATTGACCCTGACACAGAACAGATTTATTTGGCTGTAATCCTTGTCTCTAGCATTTCCCTGTATTATAAATTAGTACAGTGCAATCAGCTTTCCCCATTTGTCTTGGTAGGAGACTGGAGAGAAACAATACAACTGTACTGAGAGGAGAATGCAGGAAGGGGAAATATGGCAAAACTCATAGAATCTGTTATTTTAGTTTGACTACTAATTAGCAAAGCAATTTGCAAAAGCAGAACTGAGGTATATGTCACACTCTGTCTCTGTCTGCCTCCTGCTACTGATGAGGCAGTTGATTCATTGTGCTTTTTTTCTGTCGCTTTCTCTCTCACCTCCTGTTGTGTGAGCACCAGCTCATCCGAGCCAGTGGCTATTAAGATATTTCTTTGGTAAGAACAGAGATGAGAGGCCAGGATCAGGAATTTAACCATCTACATACACCACCCTTTCGGGGCTTTTTATGTTTATAAGTCTCGGTGTCAGAAGACAGTTTAGCACTTTGCAGGTATTTGATTCAACAGCATCTGTTTGCTGGGCTTCATAGGAGCTGTCAGGATATCTTTTTGATTGACTGGAGGGTGCAGGTTGAGAAATCCCTTATTCTGGAGTCTGAATGCTTGGAAAAGGCTCCATGCCTACTGGCAACCTTAGACAGATGTAGTGATCAACCTATGTGAGCTGGTTTGCAACGTAGATGCTTTGGATTCCTTTTCAGAGCTCACTGATGTCAATGAAAAGCTTGCTGATTTTCCTGCCTGCTTAGTCAGATTAATAAATGCCTGGGTAATAAATGTTGCCTCTGTAGTTAAAGCACTTTGTGGGTCTGCCTGATCATTTCAAATATTCTCCAATGGAAAACTCACTCTTTTCAGAGATGAAATGCCATTTTGTTTCTGGGAAAAAGTTTTTTTTTTTTTTTTTCCCTCCTATTAAGAAACCTTTCAATATACCATGATCTGCTTTATCCTTTCCTAGATTTAGGTTAGCTTCCCATCTCTGGAGATTAGATCCCACATTATAAATACAGAACCATTCCCATCACCAAAGTGTTCCAGTAGTTGAAAAAATGCAATAATGAGACATATCAGTTAGACAAATCAATATTGGTGTTGGGGGATTTCATCACCATTCCAATTAAAACGAGCAAAAACCTTTCTTGGAGTTCATTTCCTTTCAGAATTTAAATCTCTGATTCAGGCATTGCTAAATTCTATGAATTATCTGATTTATCCACAGTATACCACTGTATGGAAGTCACCAAATCCTCTTCTTTGTGATCAAAGTAGCAACTTCGTCTCTTTTAAAAACTTGATTTCTCGCAGAAGTACTTTTTAAAAAGGTTTAGTAGATCATCGCTTGTATTTTGTCATTTTCCACACCGCTTTACTTTGAGATTGCTTTCTCACATATCTTTTCTATGAAAGATGGACTTCCCTTGGCTCTAGTGGGATGGCTCATGAACCAGAGTCAAACCACTTTAAATCTGCTTACCCCACCACTGTGGTGTGATGCATCTCACCAGACCACTGGAGATTAGCGTCCCTAGAAGGTAAACGTTACCATGCCTAAACATGTCTAGAGGTCTAGACCCAGCTTCCTTAAGCATTCCTATTAACATTAACTATTACTGTTGAACAAAAAAAGTCAACTAAAATTGAGGATAGCTGTCATGCACCAATCAGATCTGCTAATTGGAAGAATATTTTAGATCCCTCTCCAGTTGTTCTACAAGGAAAGTCAGCAAGGTGATTCTTATAGTAAAGGTGAGTTCTGACTTATTGCAAACACCTTCAAAGATAAGACTACAGTGACATATTAGTCATCCAAGGTGTGACCTAATGATGAACAGCCATAGGATATTTTAAAGTAAGCCTGTGTTTACTACAAATAAGCAAATCTATGGTGTGAGTCCATCTCACATGTTGTGGTGGAGTCTAGGTTCTGGTGATGCTGACTGGATCTTGTGTCTGCTCTTTGACTATATTAGGTCCCTATGTTCTTTTCCACTTTTGTTTCCCTCCCACTTGTTGCTAGACTTTACAATGGTATCAGCCTGGCTTGCATTATCAATAAATTAGGTTCAAGCCAAGTGACAAATATTTGTTACAAGGATGGCCTCTCCTCAGGTTCTGTCTTAGTACATAATTGGCTAGGTGGGTCCCGAGGCCTTCAGCATTAATGGGATAATGATACTTGCCACGGATCCTGTAAAACACGTTTGTAAATTATGGTGCATGGTAAAATCTTTTATCTACATGCCCAACTCCCTCAACCAAAGCAAATTATGCCAATATCTTTGTTTCACTGTTCTCTTAAAAGTGGCGTATGGTAAACACTATAGTAATGTTTTTCTCAGCACCATGATAAGCCATATCAGGGCCTTCCTCAGGATCTCCTTGCTGCCAATCACTCTTAATACAAGCCACTTATTTTTAACTCCAAAACAATGCTTTGTTTTTTTTTTTGCACAAAAATGCTTTTTTTTTTGCACAGAGCTACCTAAGTCAGGTCCACCAGATTTGTAGTTACTAATGTCAGCACAGTAAAATAAAATCATAAATGACATTTTCATATAATTATTCAAATTATAAGCAACATTTAAGAATAAAGAAAATTTAAATCCAGACAAATTTAGAACTTCATAATAGTCACACTGTCAAACATACGCACATAAACAATAATTTGCATATTACATGCACAGAAAACCTAAGATACAAATAAGGGGCCTAAAACATCTGTCCATCTTTATGTTTCCAAGAAACAGATTACATGTGAGCCAAACTTGCATTCAGTGTTGAAGGCCCTGGGACAAACACAACCAAAATAAGTAATAGCTAGTCAGATGCCAAAACTACCAAAAATTTTGACAAATTTTCTAGTTTCAGGGAGCAATGTGTATTAGCAGAGACAAAGAGAAGAGATAATTCACAAGTTATAAGTGTAAGTCCATTTATAATGAGCATGCAGCATTCCTTTCTCTCAATAAAGGTATATAGTTAAAACATATTTAAAATCTCAAAAAAAAAAAAATCTGGTGAAGTTGTTATAATAAACAACATTAATCAAATTTACACATTTTCTTCATCTGAAAGAGATATGTTTAATCCAGAGTCTTGAGACTCCTGTCTTAATTCTCACTGAATATTAGTAATTAATATTAGTAATATTAGTAATTAGGCACCTAGAGAGCAGGTTCCAAACACGGGGTCTCACCTGCAATTAGGGGAATAACACAGACCAGACCTGCTTTTCTGTGTGGGTCTTGAAAGCAAGCCTGTGGTAAACTGAGGAGACGGGGTACAGCAGCCGTCCCAATGGGTCATTGCACGAGGCTTTGCTTTCTCACCCTACTTGCTGTGCTGCAAGCGGTGAGAACAGATTTAGCTCTCTGGCTGCTGATTTTTCTGGGTTTGCTCTACCTCTGGCTCACAGATTTATTGCAAGTCCTCTTGAGAATTTCATTTTCCCTTCCTCTGTCTATCTCTGATACCTCCTCCCACAGCTGGCATTCGGATGAAGGACTTCAGTTCAGATCCTGCTTACAGGCAGCTGTACCCACCAGCGCTCTTGGGATTTTTCCCGGAGAAAGCAGTTTCTGGGTACAAAAGCAAGCGATGCACCTTTTCCCTTAGGCCAAGGTGGGGACTAACCATCCGGAAAGAGGCTGACCTTAGGCTGGCTGAAGTTAGCAGATAACTGAGCAGTCCAGCTGTGGTGAGCTCTGGGCTGGAGCGGCAGGCAGAAGCATAGGAGCATTCTTCTCCCTTGGTGCAGATCATGCACCCACACATATGGTCCTGTTTATGACACTGGGCTGAGTGGAACCTGAGTGCGATGGGGCTGTAAGTTCAGTGTTTGTTTGGTGCGGTTATGGTGATTTCATGGTGTTTTGTTGGTGGTAATGCTGACCTGCGGCTCGGTTTCCTTCAGGCACACCTACAAGTTGGGACTCTGCTGCTGTGGCCAGAGCTCTGTTTCAGTGCCAGCATTGCCCCCTTCCCAACAAAGAAGAAATCAGTGAGACTTGGTGGAGGGACTGCTTAGCTCTTCATGAACTGAGAGAAATAGGTGGAAGGGTTTATCCCTCGCATCAGAAAAGGAACAAGGGATGCTCGGCTGGTGGGGACCAATTGTATTTTTCTCAGTCAAACTGAGCAATAAAAAAAGAAAAAAAAAAACATCCCTGGAGGTCTTTAAAAGACGTTTAGATGTTGAGCTTAGAGATATGGTTTAGTGTGGGCCTTGTTAGAGTTAGGTCAGAGGTTGGACTAGGTGATCTTGGAGGTCTCTTCCAACCTGAACGATTCTGTGATTCTGTGAATTATCTTATTTCTTAAAGAAGTCTTCTTGCCTTCATTGGACCAGTCCTGGAACCTCCACAGGGAATACTGGCAAACACTTATTCATGAGAGTAGGCTTATTCTTTTCACTAGGTGCGTTCATACGAGCAGACTCACCTAGGACAGCATCTTCTAGTTCAACTAAAGGGTCCATATTCATAACAGGACTACAGTCGGAGTAAACTTCCAAGCAACATGAGTAGCAGAGGCAGGAAACAATGCAACATTTCTGCATCATAGTAAGAAGTAAATGCAAGATAAAAATGAGATGTTACTCTGTGGAAAAAAAGTACCTAGACTGCACACTGTTTGACGGTAGATAGAGTAGCTATAAACAATACTGCAATTCAACCAAAAAGCTTTGATGGAAGTAGTGCTCTGAGTATTGCTTCTAGCACTATGTTAGAAACTGCCTCGTAAAACACTTATGAAAGGTAATTAGTGTTTCAATTAATGGTCTATCATTGTTCTATAACAATCACACACAAATGATCATTCTTTTCTCTGTTTCATAATTGCTCAATTATAGATCTTCAGAAGCTGTAACATTTGAAATGGAATAGAATCTGTGTAAAATATGCTTGGTAACCACCTCATTTTTACTTCCCAATTACTATTTTGGCACTTTACGTTTGATTTTATTTTATAAATTCAGCTGCTGTTTTGACTTCATGGACTTAAACTGTCTGGAGAATTGGCCTAAGCATCATACATATCTCCATCTGTCAGAAACTGTGCTATGTGTTACAGGTTCACTTCATGCATATTTGGAGATGCTGTGTGTCATTGGTAGCCACCCTGCCAGAATCATAGCCACATAAGAAGATCTTTATAAGATTTATGATATACTTCACTCCATTGAAGGGAGGGTGATGTCGTGTTAGAGAAAGTAGATAACCTCATTATCAGAGGGTGTCATTGTTCCCTTTTGAAGATAAATATGCCGTTAATTGCCAGGGCTGTCAGTTCCTTTTGTCTTCAACAGACTATCTGGCGCACCACCTCCTTGTTACCCAGAAGTCCTCATGTTAATGCTGCCAACAGGTCATGACAAGTCCTGGTCAAGAGCTACGCTCAAAATGCTCATGAGACACAATTCAGTCACCCATGAAGCATCCCATCTCTTTTTCATTACTGTCTGTTCAACTGCAAGCATTTTATTAGTTTGAAAGTGACTTGTACAGATTCAGGATGTGCCACTTTTATTTACACTGAATAATGAGCTAAGCCTAACCTATCTTTCTCAGTGGTTCAAGTACTGTCTCGGTAGTATTGCAAAGTGCATATTTGCTTCTGCAAACCTACATATCAAAAGAACAACTGTGGAACAGAATCTTGATGTTCTTTTCTACCAGTGTCTCTATGTCTTTGTCAGAAATGCCATTATCTATGTGAATCAAAAAAGGAATGGGGAAATAAGAAAGTTCTGCAATGACTGAACAGCCACTGTAGCCAAAGTTAAAATACTTGTTCTTTCAAAGATACTTTATTACACTAGTGCAGATGCTCCTGCTCTATGCTGTTGGAAAAACTTGGTTTCACAAGCATGATATTACATCAGGTGTTATTGTGACTGGCAGAAGGCTTTGCTTTGCTTTTGTGGACTTGTTATCTCAGTGAGTTCAGGCCCAGATGCCACTGATTTGTCTGCTGAGAATTTCATAATGTTGCTAACAGGAACATCTCTTTCTAAGTTGTACTTTGGAAGTTATCTAGAGAGCAGCATGCATACAGATTGCCCTCTCACATTTAGAGACTGCCAGTCACCACAGTGCATTGGGTTACTTTGGGACTCAGAGGTTTTCTTAAGTAGAACACTTCCATGGTGGGGTTATGAACTCTCAGCCTGAGAAACCACCATGGCAATCAATGACTAATTGTAAGCCATGTTTGGCTGATGTGCTGTATGGCCTTTCCTTTCTGCAGCTGCCCTGTCAAATTTGAATGGATTTCTCCAATAGAAGTGAGAACTCCTGAATTAGGATTTTTTTTTTGGCATACATAATTCCCCGTGTTTTGGCTTTACATTGAGACATTGGTGGTCTGGATAAGAAAAAGCTGCTTACTGTGGCAGGCAAGAGTTCCCTTCACCAAAGCACAAGCATTTAGAGGGGTTGGACAGGGCTTATGGACTATTCATGAAATAGAACTTTCCCTGTTACGGAAATCATTAAAAATAAATAAATAAATAAAAATCATTCTTAATCCCTTGTGACCCTTTTAAGAGCCTTCAGAAATATTCCAGATATTGTTTGCTATGGAAGCCACTAAGTGATAAATACCATTAGTACAATTTGACTCCTTAAACACCAGCAGCTGACCTGTAGTCAAAATAATTCATCCAGTAACTTTGCCACATGCTGTTCTGAAACTTTATTTCTCAGTACATTACTTCCTCAGTTAAGACAAAGGGTGAGATTTTACTCAGTTAATCTGAGTAGCTGCCTAAAATTTAGGCTTTCAGTGGAGGCAAATTCCATGGGCTCCCTCTATAGTCAATGAACTTACAGAAATATTTTGGAAAAAAAAAATCCCATCCTATAACAGGTACCTAAGGTACGAAAGATGCCTTTGAAGATACCTATTTCTATCTCTTAAGTGCAAAGTGAGCAACACTGGTTTAGATCAGCTTTTAGAGATAAATCCCAAATTTGTGACAAAACAGCACGTGTCACTCAAGCACAGCAAGGCCTGTATTAACTCAATTTTGTGATACCTCCTGGCCATGTCCTCCTGTCCAGTGACTGAGCAGATCTTACTCTGTTTCTTACAGTCTCATTGTCTCATCCAGCTGGGTGGTATAATTCTTCTATCAGTGATATAATTGCTTCATGTTGTAGTGAAATTTTGCTTTCACTGAGCCAAATAATACTTCACAATCCTGGTGAATCCTGGAAAATAAAAGAAAAAAGCACCTCCCAACCAACCAACCAACCAACCAACCAAAAAAAAACCACCCCAAACAAAGAAAAAGAAACTTCCTCCAAACAATGTTTTGAGATCCATCGTTTTCTTTCTTCTCTTCATTTTCAACTTCAGAGAAAGATTTTTCCCTGTAGTCTTTGAATTCATTTGTGACTCCTTGTACTCTAATTTACATTATGCATTTTAGCAGTTTGTCTCTGCTAAAAATAAGTGTTATAATTGTGAATATAATTAGATTTGTTCCACACAATTGCATATAAATGTAATTCCAAGGTGTTCTTAGAACTCCTCCGTTCCTTATTGATGGATTAGTACCAGGGTCTGTTTAGAAATGGTGCTTTTCTCTGAGGTAATGCTATTCATGAATCCCAGTCCTACTTCCCCCTTATTTTTCCTACTGTTTCTGCCCAGCATTTTGCTATAACTGTGAGCATTGACAAGTGGCTGCCTTGGCAACTGATAGCAAATTAACTGTTGGTTAGCCTACAAGGCGTATTTATTCTAGGGCTTTCAACTTGAAATGAAAGTGCGGATCATCTGAAATGTGTTTCTTGGAAATGGAAGAATGAACAGCTGTTTCATGCTCCTTCTTTTAAATCTCTGAGAGTTGGAGCTCCAGTCGTAGGCAGCTTTAAATAACATTTAGGGATGGAGCAAATAGCAGTCCCCTAGCCTACTGTGATTGGCTTACAGAGCTGATCTAAGATGTTGGAGTTTTAAATGAGCTGGCAGGCTTTTGACTCAGTGGTGTGAATCTTGATTTGATTTTTTTTTTATTCATACAAAAGCTATATGAAAGCTTATCCTTGATTTTTTTTTCTCCCCTCCTTTTCATAGTTTCACATGTCGTTCCTTACAACCCTAATTCACACGCACACACTCACACCTTAGAACAGATGACAGCTACTGTTTTTTGGTAACAAGCAAGATCATAACTTCTGGAAATGAAAGATACATCTCTAGAAGAGCAGACCTGGTGTGGGTGGAGAATGAGTTGGAGACTAAATGATTGATGATATGCTGAATATTAATCCAAAGAGACGGGGGAAAAAAAACACAAAAAACTCTAGTAGTTTTGTATTTACATCCGGTCCCTGAGACTGGTACTGCCTATCCAGCAAAACTTTACATTTCCATGGTCTTATCTATTTCCTCTGTCACAGAAAAGCATTCAAGAGAAAGCAAAGAAAAGCAGTACAGACAGCACAATGAAAGCAAGAGATTTTAGACCCTTTGAGGAGCTCCTGTGGCAAGCAGTGGGCTTGTTACAGCTCCCATTTGTGGGACCCTTACTGAAAATTGTGCCTCATGAGTAGGAACAAATACCAAGATATTTGCAAAATACCCTTGTCCTATGGTTCCCGGATTCATGGATACCTAAACTCCTTCAGTAAATTTCAGGGTGATATTTTAAGACAAACTGAGACTGGTATCTCCTCCAATGTTCTTGTTCAATCTGGATCATAGTGGATCCACATTCATACGAAGTTTCATGGACTTACATCTCTATCTTTAACAATTATTTTATTCCTAGCTGTTCAGTGGCACATCTCTGGCAAGCCCGGGAAGCATTTGCACTGGTAAGGCATTTTGTTTAGGCTTTTCTGACAAGTTGAGGTGTGAAAATCAGTGTGAGGCTTCCCTGAAACTTAAATCTCTCACCATCTGGGAATCAAGAAGGTCTTGTTGCTTATTTCATCACATTTTTGACTGAACTCATCCACGAGTGATGCATGTAACAAAGAAATTGAACTTTTCAGGACTCCTTGTCTCATGGCTGCCTGTTACAGGGATACTGAACTACATAAAGTGCCTACATGTTAGCTCAGCAAAGGTGGAGGGTAAACAGCTTCATGTTGGGTTTCTAAGCAAGATTTTACTTGAAGTTTTAAGTGCATGTGAAGTCTAAGATCAATGTTTTTATGTTATGTTATGTTATGTTATTTTTATTTGTTCTAACCCTTAGTTCTTTGGAAACACAAAGAAACAGATTCCAGTGTTACACATAGGGGTGTTTTTGAAAGAGGACTTTGAGGGCAGACACAGAGAATAACTTATTTGCCTGTGTCTTTTTCAGGAATCAGACAACCTAGTGCAGCTGAATGTTGAATAAATGCCTGCAGCTTCATGGGGGAGTACAATGATTCTTTATTTGACATTCCTACAACATCCATTCATTCAGGCTGTAGGTACTGCACAATCACATAAAATTGCTTGTCTTCTGGTTTCTTTTCCTTGTGTTTAACTGTATTTTTCAGTCAATAGGGCATTTAAAATATGCCCCCAAATTATCTGACTACTGTGATGAAATGCAGTGACAGTGGTCACCAGTAATTAAACTTCAAAACTATTGTTACTGAATATGAATGGACCTTCTCTTTTTAAAAGGAAATTCATTACTTTTTTTTTTTTCTGGAAAGTTCAAATTGAATAAAATCCAAACCATCTGTATAAGCATATCTGTTTCTTAAATAGCATTGAATGAAATAAATCAAAATGTTTCATGCTGAATTTTTCTTATATCAATACCCACACTATAGAATATGTTTTCATTATTATCAAAATGTTGATCTTCATGTTTGAGTTTATTCTAGAGTATAAAATGGAATGTTCAAAACAGAATTTTCAGCCCTGTAAAACTGAAATGGAAGGATCAGAACTGAAATTCTGAATTTTTGTTTCAGTTTGGGTTGAAACCCAATTCTAATAATTATAACAAGTGGAATTTTTCCAAATAATAGATGTGTTCGATTTTCTTTTGCCCTAATCCTCATGGGGGATTTAATCACCTCAATATCTCTTGGTAGAGCAACACAGCAGAGCACAAGAAAACCAGGAAGTTTCCTGGGGTGTAATGATGAAAACTTCCTGACACAGATGATCATAGTGCTGAAGAGGGAAGACTCACTGCTGGACTTGCAAACAGTGCCCATGCGATGGTGGAGTTCAGGATCTGGAGAGGAAGAAGCAGACAAAAAAAAGGACTATGACCCTAGAGTTTGGAGAGCAGACTTTGGACCAAACAAGAGCTCTTCTCAGTGGTGCCAGTAACAGGACAAGAGGTAATGGGCACACACTGAAACAAAGGAAAGTCCATTTAAATGTAAGAAATAGCTTTTGCTGTGAAGGGTTGTACTAGATGATCTCCAAAGTTGCCTTCCAGCTTCAGCCATTCTATGATTCTGTGAAATAAGGAAAAAGATAAGACATTTTTGCACAGTGATTCTGATTCCAGAGCTATTTTGTTTTGTGTTCCTCTTTAAACTTGTTAATTATCTGGATCTTCTAGCAGAGCTAACTTAGCTGTAGTTGTGGAAGTGTCCTTACCAAGAAATCCAATGGGATTTCCCTCCTTGGGACTTTGAACCTAATGTATAACTCCGATTCATAGGTACATCAGGTTCTGGAGTTAACTTGATATGAAGAATTATTCTTTAGTTTTCAACCTTTATTCCCTCTCTGGTTTTATTTCTGATTTTCCTATGTAAACTTAAGAAAATTGCTTTACCTGTCCTGCTCATTTTGTCTTTCTCCTTGTTCTGTCTGTGCCAGTTCTTGTAGGAAAGAAGGAAAATAATTTGGCAGATCAGTCAGCTGATGTTAGGAGTGTTAAAACCTCTCAGGTTTCGCAATACAGAGCAATTCCAAGTCAAATAAGATCTCTTGCAACGTGTTTTTGTCAGATTGAGAACAATGGTGTTTTTCTCTCTGCATCAATGTGTAGTAATTAGATTACAACACTAAAAGTTGTAAAGGCGCACATTTGCTAATATCCATCCCTACATCATTGCAGAAACACAGGCAAACTTGTTAAGCAATAAGCGAAAGGGTAATATTCACATTGCATATTCTGTGAGTATGTCAGAAAAGTTCTGAAAAAAGAAAAACAACTTAGAGAATGGAAAGTGTTTTAGAATTACCTTAATATCACAGTTTTAAAGCTGTCACAAAATTGTTCTTCTGGAATGTCATGTACGAACTCATTTATCCAAGATTTATTGTCAACTGAGGTACGTAATTTGTGAGTAAATCCTTTCATCTGAGGCTTTCTTCTCCTGAGATCCGGTAGCTCATGCATTTCTTGCCAGTGGGATGTTTCTGTAACAAATAATATTATTCTTCTTGTTTCCACCATTCATAGGAGAAGGAGAAGGAGAAGGAGAAGGAAGGAGAAGGAGATGGAAGGGAAGGGTGAAAGGCCTAAAAAACAAACAAACAAACAAAAAAATCACACCATAACAGCTGAAATAAAATACGGCCTTGATTCTCTTGCTTTCTGTTACTCATCCCAGAGCTCCTTGTTACTTGGATTCATAGGAAATTGAAAAGTGATTGTTTGCTTTTGTATGATTTTGTATGATTGTGTTTTTTTCCTTAATCTGCATCTCCTCTTCTATCATCCATTGTCATAAATGTAGAAACTAGTGCACACTTTCTAATTTCGATAACTGTATTACATCTTGTTTTCTTTCTCCTGACAGCTCTAAGAATGATCTCCAAACACAAAATCTACATAATTCTCTTTCAATGTTTTATCAGGAAGGTATTTTATTTTACAGAGTCCAAATAAGCAAATAACTAGTCTGTAAGTACATTATAATTACAGATTACAGAGTAATTAGAGAGTTATTTATGCCTGAAGATTACATGCTAATTATACATGAAGTTATTATGGAAAAACTGGCAAGTGATATAGAAGCAATTACTATAAAATTATAAGTAGATGCCATTTGATTTTATGATTATTTGCACCATATGAAATAACAAGTAGCCAAAAATTGGACCAGGCTGGTTTGTTGCATCTGATAGGTTTGACTTTTTAGTAACATTACGTCTCCAAGCATTCCAAGAAACATAATACAATTGCTCTGCAAAGGCACAAGCATCTGAGCACCTTCTAGCAGTACGTTAAGTGCCACAACAAACATCAGTTATGTAAAGTTTGTTCCACTGTAATCTTATTGCTGGGGTGGGGGGGTGGGGGGGAATGTTTGTGTAATCTCTTCTTTTAGTCAGGTTTCTTTTTTTTTTTTCCTTTTTCCTAATTGTTTTAAGGTGCTCTCTGGTCCCTGTTCTTGTCAGAGAAGGCAAGTTGTGCTCTTTCAGCTAGGAATGGAAGTAGCAATTCTTGTGACAGGCCTGGGATCCTGCTGGAGTTCACTTCACAGCCTGAGCACCAGCCAAGCAAAGCCCCATTTCCTGCGCAAATAACTGAAAGCGTCCTTTTGCCTGAGGAGAGTCAGAGCCAGCTATGGTTTTCAATCTCAAGTTTTAAGTGTTTTCTACAAGAGGTGGGCATTCATCTGTTGAGAACATTTTGAATAATCAAAGGTCAAAACAAAGGTAAAACAAATTTTATTACATACATTTTTTTTTTCATAATTAACTAAATATCCTTAATTCAGAAAGACTAGTTTAAGTAGGATAATGAATAAATTATTATTTCAGTGCTGAGCAAAACCACAACCAAACAAAAAAGTTCATGCAGGTCAAAAATAAAGAGCATTATATGCGTGCATGAGTATGTGTTTTCCTGCCAAAACTGTAATATTTGAATGAGAGAAAATATTTTGTGGAGCTGAATGTGAAGTAGCTCATAGCTGAACATTTGTAATAAAAATTAAGAGAAGAAAAAGTGCTAGAGGTGCTGCATGATGTTCTTCTTCAGGCACTGTTTTAAGAAAGTGAGAAATCCAGTTCTCCACTTGTTTGTTCCAGAAGGGAAGACAACCTTATGATCTCAAGTGACCACGAAGCTCTTTCATAAGTTTCTGACTCAATTAGCATTTAAATATTTTATAACAAATGGGACAGCATCATTAGGAGAGATTGAGGGACACTTCAGAATACTTTATGAGGACATGAAAAAGCTTATTTCAAACACTTTTGCTGTTTCAGACAGACTGTGCATGAAGACTTGGACAGTCCTATCCCCAGTAGACCCCAAGCCCATAAACTGTGGATGTATGAGGAAAGTCCCTCTCAGTCTCTCCTGTAAAAGCTGCTCTGCTTAGTATATCTATTTTACTGTTCATTCTACTGTATACTTTGGTGGTTAAAACATCGTCCTTAGGGACAAACTGCCTAGATCCTAGTCCCTGTTTCAATTAGTATTTTATGCAAAGGAGCACAGCTTCAAGAAGAGACACTGGAGGCATAATGAAAAGCAGAGAGGTTGGAGTGCTTTCCTTGTTGGTAGTGGGAGAAGAGCTCCAACGCTTTTATAAAGAACTAGGACTGGTCCCTCACAGGCTGGTCAGCACTCATTCACTTGGTAACCAGATAAAAGAGAAGCAATCTCTGCTCCAGTTATTTTGTGAATCCAGCTGGGAACTGTGTTTTTATACTCTCCCTATGCCCTGCTGAAATTATTCCGTGAATTAAGGTCAAGTTATCAAAGCAGTTTTAAGACAGCTCCAAGGCCATTTCTGGTGAAAAAAATATGCTTTGGAAAAAAAAAAAAAAAAAAGATGTTCTTAGACTTTAGATTATAACTGCTTTAAAAGCTAATTAAAAGGTCCTAATTTGAAGGAGAGAGGGAGAATAATACTACCTCATTGTAAAGTGCAGCTTTTTCTTATTTTTTCTTTTTGTCACATTTAAGATGTATAAATACGTTATTCATCCTACAAGCAAACTGATCAAAGTCTTTTGTATTACTTAGTAATCATATCTGGAGGTTGTCCCTGAATCAAATGGGTCAAGTTTTCAATAACTGTTCACTAATTTTCATTTTTTTCTGTACTTTGGTATTCATTGTGAAGTGATTTAAATAACTTTATTTTTTTGGAGCAGCAACCAACTACGGCTCTTGCTGAATCATAGAATCATAGAATCATAGAATGGCTTGGAGTGGAAGGGACCTTAAAGATCATCTGGTTCCAACCCCCCTGCCATGGGCAGGAATGCCACCCACTGGATCAGGTTGCCCAGGGCCCCATGCAACCTGGCCTTGAACACTTCCAGGGATGGGGCATCCACAGCTTTTCTGGACAACCTGTTCCAGTGCCTCACCACCCTCACAGTGAAGAAATCCCTCCTAACACCTAATCTAAATCCATCCTCTTTTAGTTTAAAACCATTGCCCCTTGATCTATCATTATCTACCTGAGTAAAGAGTCCCTCTCTAGAACTCAGTGGGAGGGATGGTGAGGTAAACCACATTGCTGGGTGGTCTTAAAAATATTAACCATATGGGCCTTGTACTTAGCCAGTATAAACAGGAAGATTTTTGATCATTTCAAAGGAGCTGTTTCAATTTAGATCAGTTCAAGGTCTAACGCATGGAGTATTTTCACCTAAGTGCTTGAGGAACTTTTTGCCCTTTTGAATAAGTTCCTTATCCTTATCCCTTCAAGGCTACAATTAAATAAAAGGATAACACATTAATAGCAGCAAAGCTATTTTAAGAAATCACAGTGTTTTTTCTTGACATGGTTATTACAAGAACATTTTTAATAACATAAGGCCATGTTTATAGTGGTAGAGGTGTTTAATGATATGTGATATGGTTTACTGGAGGGGTTGGTAGTGTTAGGTCATAGGTTGGACTAGGTGATCTTGGAGGTCTTTTCCAACCTAAATGATTCTGCAATTCTGTGATTCTGCGACTCTGTAATATTATTTCCATGAGCAATTTATAAGGTTCAGAGGGAACCTCATTGGAACTAGTTATTTTTATTATGTTTGGTGCATGTGGTACATTTTCTTTCCTAATATTTTAGACTTCTCAATGAGACCCAAAAGTGGTGTTCGGCATTGTTTAAAAAAAGTAAAATAAAAAAATAGAAAGACTATATTTGCTCTGAGCTCTGTATGAGAGTTCCCCTGCATGCTATTACAGAGGAAGCCATGTGGACTGGAGTCCTAATACTTTGACAAAGGGGAGTTATGATGCACATTTTCTCCATCTCTAGTGGTAGTTAATGTTTTATGAAGGGAAAAGGAACATTTTGACATTCGATAAGGACAGTTTCTAATTAAGGCTTGGATTCAACGGGGCACTTAAGTTCTAATGGGACTTAGAAACATGCCTGACTGGAAACCTGCTTTGCCCTGTCCCAGTTTTTCAGTCTAACCACTAAACCACAGAATTGTGTGTTTTCTTATTCACTCTTCTGACCCCACAGGCTTTTCTCACTGCATCCTACCTTGCTAAGCAGGCTCAGAGACCACTGCTGTTCAGTGTGTGTTACCAGCCTATGTTCTATACAACCTACATTGCAGGTGCCCCGCAGAGTTAGGAGATAGTGTATAAAAACAAGGGTTGGTGGACTAAGGTGTAAGACCAAATTGCCCACTGAAAGCAGATCTTCTACTTATTGGGGAAATATATCGGTATCTAGGTTGTAGACTTAGCCTAGCAGACAGTGTAAATACATGTATGGGCCTTCTTCTGAGAATGCTTAAATCAGAGAAGGGATTTTAAGCTACCAAACATATTGAGCTACAAGTTGAAATGAAATATTTAAAATTATAATACTGGTTAGAGTATTCCAACACGGTTAGAATAAATAAGATATGGGAACTTATTAAAAAAAAAAAAAAAAAGCAGGTTATCTGTAAATAAGCTGTCCTGTCTAGTTGTGTAGCATTCCCTGGTGAGAATAATGCTGAACATACATTTCTAGTGCTCAGCCTAGAAGATTAATAATGTGTTCGGATGTCTTTAGGTAACCTAAGTTACAAGTGTGAAATATGGCATATTGAAATTGTATAGAATGAGAATTTCATTTTCTTTGGATGCTAGAAGATTGCATTGCCCTGTTTACTCTTAGGATGCTCTATGCTAGCATTTTTCCATGTCTTGTCATGGCAGTATAAAAACCAAATTGAAGTGAGTCCTGTTAATGTGGTAAGGCTTACTTACCTAGGTGTGGGGAAATAGGTAAGACAGAGCTTGGGAGAAAAAGCTTAGAGGGACTATGACATGAAGGTGATTGATAGCACTTGACAATTTGTTTTAGGGAGAAGAGTGAAACTTTCTCACTCCTTTGGAAGGCTTGTTACTGATATATACGTAGGGGTTTTGTGCAGCAGATATTAGTGTGGATTTTTGGAACGGGTACGTAAGTTCCAGAAAGTTTATGTTTTTGTCAGTTTATGTCAGACCCAGTCATTTGGCTGAGTTTCCCATTGGCTAGCTTGTGGTATCTCTTATCTCAGAATGAAGACATTTCTAAGTAGGCACACAAAGGTATTTTGCTTTTTCCCACACAGACAGCAGAGTCTCCTCATTTACTTTTTTAGGAGCTTGGTGACTAAAACCTAGCCACTTTGGTGTTCAATTGTATTTTTTTTTTTTTTCAGTCTTTGGGCTTTTGCATACTCACTAATTAAACAAAAAATAATAAAATCCTTCATTTCCAGTTTTAATGTTAGTTATATTAAACGTTGAGTTATTCTTTTGCCATTTCAGAAATATTAATGGGACTCAGATTGCTTTACTGTTTGGACATTTTCATGGACAAATGAGATTTCCCCCTTAGAGTAGTTTTAAATATATACCAATAAAAAGCCCTCCATTGTAAAGTTTTGATTTGTGGTAGTGAAAAAGAGAATGTGAAGACGACAATCCACAAAGAATATTTCACAAGTCTGATGCATTATCATGACCTCAAATAACATTGTTTTCAGCCCATGTGAATGAGTAAAAATTATTTTCAATGTAATACTCAACAGGGAGAAAGTCTTCTTATTTATTCTGCAAAAAGCAACGTTCTACAGCCTTATGTTTTCAGGATGAATAAAAAAGTGAGGGAGGTTACTGATTCATTTTTATATAACAGAAGCTTGCAGAAGGAAAAAAGTCATCTGAAGTTCATTATACACTAATTAAAGGCTAGACCTAAAGTAAACAGTTTAACTCTAGGACATTGCACTGTTCCAAATTCCTCTGAGTATCTAATGTTAGAGATGTATCATATTTACCAAAATGTGAGGATCTATATTTCAAAAGCATCAGTAATTTGGGCAAGAAGGGGAAGAAGTCAAAAAAAGAACTCACAGAATGCACCACGTGTTTAGGAATAACTAAGCACACCTATGAAGAAGAGAAAGAGGGAAAGAGAGGGAGGAGAGAGAAGG
>VXAA01001100.1:145362-161661 GCA_013399115.1 Anseranas semipalmata
TTTTTCTTCTTTTTGTAAAAAAAAAAAAAGAAAAAATACCTGGAAAACTTTAACTAAATGGGATTTGGATTTTTTTCCACACAGAATTACCTGATGAAGGCTTTGGGGATCAGCTGTGTCCAAAGCTGTGTGGGTTACTGATGTTTCATCCTCAAAGTGCAATATTTGGCATGGTATAGAGGAAAGGGTCAGGAATTTTGGAAAAGGCACAAGTAATTCTAACTTATCTGTTATAGATTTCAGGGCTATCTCTAAATTCATCTGCCTGGATTCCCATCTCTTGGTAGTGTAGTTTCATGGGAAGCTTTGTTGCTAGACACAAAAACGTCATTTCACACCCTTGAGAATAAAGACGTAGAAGAGAATTACATTTTTTAGCACCATCAGCAGTTTCAGTCTATGTCTGCACTAGCAAATTAAATTGTGCCAGTTACCATTCCCAATAGGCAGTCCACCAAAGGATAACCTGTTATAGTCCCATGGGAATAAGCCATACATGGCTTGCGTGGCCATACATGGTCCCTTGCATGTCTGGGTTACAGGCATAGGCAGCATGTCTAAGCCTAATTCCCTAAAGGAAAGGAAGTCTACAAGGAGAGAGGAGGAAGAAGGTTGCTTTATAACTTAAACTGTTTTCTTTTCACACTCTTTCCCCTCACTCATGACCATTTGTTCTCCAACCAAGAGTTGCAACAACTGTGCAGTAATATCCAGGAAAGAATACAATAGAAGGTAACTAATCCATTAAAAGTGTAGGTACAAGACAGTATTTCTAACACACTGTTTTCTGTGCAGAAAATAGTTTCATAAATTCCTTAACACGGATCTCAAATGGCTTTGATGGTTTGCACTTAATTTCCATCCATGATTTAATCTTAAACAATCAAAGAGAATAGCACCAAACATGTATTTAGTGCAGGGACTGAAAGGCAATTGTAGTAAAACATAGCGATGAACATCCCAGGCTGATCCTCCTCTGTTTTGTCCTGGTAGAAGTCAGGAGCAACTGTTTGCTATTGAATGTAGTCATACTGGAGTAAAACTAGAGTAAACAATAGTAGACTCCTGCCATCTAAGCTGAAGCAATTTCAGACTTGGCACTAAATTCTGATAAACATGCTACAGTGCAGCTATATATTAAATAACCGATTTAGAAGAAAAACAAGCCACTAATGCCTACATTTTTCTTCAGACTAATAGGTGGTTGAAATACAGTATTTCTGAAACAAATGACAGGGAATGTTAGGTTTTGTAACATGTTTTCTTCAGTTCCCTATAATAACAGCAGAAAATGAAGGAAAAATTGCCTTAGATTCGTGGAAAAAAAAATATGCTTTTATGCAAAAGAGACATCAGACTCTTTTATGTAGGGAGTTTAAGACAGCTGTGCTAAGATCCATAAAGGTGTTTAGCTCCTGGTACAGAACAACTGAAACCCCGTCTGGGTGAGAGGCAGAAGGAGGTTACAGGAGTGTTTCAGAACAGGATACCTACATCCTGCGCTGTAGCTCTGATTCACCTGAGGACACAAAGTAGAAGCTCAGAGGAAAAGATATTTAGTCTGTGCCTTCAGGGTAGAACCCCACAATAGCCAAAATACTGTGTGAATAGGCCTTGACTGGCTTTCTAAGAGAAGCATACCAAAAGCACAAACCAAGCTTTCAATAGCTAAAGTTCCATTTTATCTGAAAACAAAGAAAAATAAGATACATTAAAAAATAAATAAATAAAATTTCCCTTGTCAGATGCAAAAAAAGTGAAAGAATCACAACAACAACAACAAAAATCTCCCTCCTACCACACATCTCTGGGGCTTTAGTTCTTTTTTAAGTCTTGATCTCAAGCCAAGATTTCCAAGAACTTCCTGAACTGCAGCAAACACTAGATGGTTTCTTATGAAAACATCTTCTTTCTATTACCTCTGAGATACAGCCATGACTATACACTGGGAAAGCACAACATTCCTCCATATGAGCATGTCCCATTTAACTTCAGATGCAACAGCTAGAATAAGAAAAATGCAAATCCTCCTTCTCTGCTGCCCTGCCATAGCCCATCAATCAGAAAGCAATGCCCTCCAAATAAAGTGTTTTCATTATAATGTTGAAATCAAGCTCCTCCTAGCTTCATCTTTTATCAGCATCTTAGCTCCGATATCAGTAGCTGAATTCATACAGAACATGTCTTAAGACAGCTCCCACATCTCCCAGTAGCACATAAGCTATTAGTGAGGGTAGTCTTTTGATAGGAAGACCTTATACCTCTTCCAATCAAGAGCTCTTCCATTTCCTGAAGAATGCTATTGGACTGTTATGCAAAAGACAGACAGTAAAAATCCGAAGTTCTGAGGTTTAGAAATTTAGGATTAACTTTAAATTAAGATGATGATTCAGTTTAATTAAGAAGCAATCACTTATCTTCACTAAATATAAAGGGAGCCTTGGTTGCCTGGGGTCCTAACCTATAAAGAAACAATGCACTAACGTACACTAAGTACACTGTCAGGACTTAATGGTCTTGACCAGCCTTTCCTGGGCCCCTTACCCTCACCTTCTGCCCATGGGATGAGGAATACTGTTTAAGCTTAGGCCTGGGTGCTCAGTCTTTGCCTAGACTTGCCTATATTGCTAATCTACCTCTTTGCCATCTTCCCTCTGGCCCTACTTCCTTCTTGGACCTGTGTTGTAGGCAGCTTACCTCCTGCATAGGCCCCTTGTGTGTAGCTTGTAACTCATCTCCCTGCCTGCCTTTGTACCTGTATCATGGATGAATCCCTTGAAGCTGAGTTATAGCTTTGTCTCCATTCCTGTATCTGGCTCCACCTCCTTTAGCTCCTGATGGATGGATCCCAGACCTGGTTCATCACTTGCTGTGTCTGCCACTGCTGACGAACACTGATGCCAGCACGCGCTGCAGGGCGGCACTGCATGGGTGAGGGCACTGTATGTGCTGGTGTCACCTTTGGCTTCCAGCTCCCCATCACTAAGGGAGCAGACAGAAATTGCTGTTCCCTGGCAGATGGATCTAAATCAATGTTGCATGCATTGCTGTATTGTGTGCTGGATATGGCAGGAGTGTGCTCACTGTGACCTGAACAAGCCTAGCAAAATGGGCCTTTCATTGTGAATTAGGCATTTGAATTTCTAGATTGCCTTAGGTAGGTGTCTAGGCGCTCAGCTCCACCCAAAATGTGGTAACCTAATGGCAGACAGCAGCAGAGTGTCAGGAATCTAAAGAAAATAGCCCCCCAAAATAGAGGAACAGAAGCAAATCTCTCAGCAATCTTTAGCACAGACTATGACACATACCCTTTACCTCTTTTTCATTTAGAGCACAGTTATTTTATTTTGGATTGTATTTTTTATGTTTATCTATCTCCTGGATCATAGCATGACTTCCACTCATTTTTCTGACAATCTCTTGTCATTTATATTATAAACTCTTTTATGGGGGAATTCTTGCTTCAGGTGTGTCCAGCATTTACCATAATAAAGACCCACTTTCATCTTGAGGTCTCTAAGCACTACTTAAGAAGATGTAATCATGCCAGCAACAGTGATGATGTCTGTGTAAGTGTTGGTTTCAGCCTGACTAATGACTTTTGCAAAGACCTGTGGCACCTACTGTTTTCTGTGCCTCATACTTTCACAATAGCAAGAGGGAAATCATTTACGAGTGCCATAGGATACCACAAGATAATAAAGCCCTCTGAACATCATCTGTTACATAAGCAATGTCTCTTAGAAAGAAAATGTTCCTAGAAATGTGATCCCTCTATTTACTTATGGTTTTAACATTTTGATGAAGAAAGAGGGAGTTGCATTAGCTGAATTTGTATACAGATATTCATATTCACATATTCATATTCACACCTATTTATGAC
Source organism: Anseranas semipalmata (assembly GCA_013399115.1). Taxonomy (NCBI): domain Eukaryota; kingdom Metazoa; phylum Chordata; class Aves; order Anseriformes; family Anseranatidae; genus Anseranas; species Anseranas semipalmata. The sequence goes on from VXAA01001100.1 coordinate 149,246, forward strand.
GGGAATTTTTAGTATGAAGGGCAAGCAAAATCTGGTACAAGTGACAGAATCTGATCTTATCTCTTTTTTTCTCACAGCTGCTGGAGGCATTTGTAATGCAAAAGCCATGGGGTGAAGCAGGTTGATATATTTGGGATTCAGCATTTCATTTAAAGCCTGCTCCCAGAACTGCTGTAATGATATGGGTGAATGTTGATTTCTATTAAATACATTGCAAATATGTACAGCATGTTCTGTCCCTGGGAAGATGCCACTATGAAGAGATATCACAGCTGAATTGCCAGAGAATTCAAGTGTGATGGGGAGGGGGAGGAGGAAGGAAGGAAGGCACAAAGAACAAAATGTCCCCACAGCCACCCACGGGGACACACTCCTAGGGAGATATGAATCAGCAACAGCCAAGGAAGTCCTGACGCCTAAAGGGAATTATGTAAGAATCTGCGATAAGTAGTGTCACTAGCACCTTTGAGTATTTCTCAGGCATATAACTGTGTCATGTAACCTGAGAACAGATACCCTAAGCTCTCCTCTAGTCTATGGAGAAAACCAAGCAGCTGCTGAAGGTGATAACTTTAATAAGGAGCCTAAAGCAGACAGTCTTGTAAATTAGACATCTCAGGTAAATGGTCTTTAGGTGGGCTGAATGCAAGCCTTAAGCTTAAATCTTCTGTTTTCATGCTTTGTGTACAGCTATTTACCACCCATGAGCTATGGGTCATGGTCTGCTTGGGAAGGTACAATACCTTCCCCATTGCAGTATTCTGTTGCAAAGGGTAGATGTCAAAAGAATAACAATAAGGCATCATTACCATAACAGAATATTGTAAAAATAATCATAAAACAACAAAATGTAAGCTCTTCACTAAAAAGGTATGTCTCTGTACTTCTACTGACCTTGACAAAACATAACCTTCTGTAGAGCCTTGAGACAAAACAGTGACAAGAATCAGCAAGTTTGATTGCTGTCATTTGCTCAGAGGTGTCAGTGGGGATCAAAGTGTGTTCTCACTGATATCTCAAAAGTCAGATTTTCAGCTAGGTCTCCCTGGCTTATGAGAAGGAACATTTGTAGATCTTTTCTCTCTGTACTGGAGAGGTCTAGAGTGACTTAACAGTCAAGGTTAAGCACATAACACTGATCACGACTAATAAATCAAAATTGTTAGCACATATTTCTGAGAAAGGAATCATAATTTTGTTATTCAGCTACTACTTTTGAAGCCTTTCTAGTACTAAAGAGATATTAGGTTGTATATGATTTGGGTGTTGGTACCATAGAAGCACAAGAACAACTTTTGGTAGTACTTCAGTTGCAAAGTTACTTAGGTTTTGTATTTAACATTTCCTTCAAGGGACATCAGACAACAGCCTCTAGGCTCTACAGATACCCATAAAGCGATTCCAGTTTGCTTCTAGAGACAGTTATCCTATATTCTTCTGAACTTGCTTCTGACTGGGGGCAGCATAGACAGGAATAGGATGGCAGAGGAACAGAAATTAAAAGAAAGTGTCGGGTTAATGATATTGGAATTTTTGCACAAATGTGGCCCTGTCATGTGACTTCACTATATGAGTTCAAGCTATGTGAAGCTCAGGCACAAGCAGAACTTCACTAATCTTGTGGAAAAATGTCAGTTAAAGGGTTTATCACCTCAGTGTCTGTAGGTACGGAGATCAATGTCGTAACTGTTGCACACTGAGTATTTGCTGCCTCTCAACATTTGGGGCAAAAAATTTTTGCAGCATTTTTGGTCCATCTGTCAGCAAGCTCTTCAAGGAGGTGAACAAGAGGATCCTTACACTGAAGGTGAAAACAAACAAACAAATAAAAAAGCTTACGAACTTGGGAAAATTCGCCTATTTATCCAAGAGACAAATATGTGCCAACAGTTAGTAAAGCACATAGATCTGAGCAGACACAGGGAACAGAAAGAAAATACACAGATGGAAATGTCAAACAAAAGTCTAAGAATGTATCACTTCACATGCGCAATTCTATCTCATGTTATACCTGATGTGATATGAGTTTTTTTTGCATAGACCTGACACTGGCTAATCTTTATGCATTCAAAATGATATACCTCAAAGACAAGGATTTCTCACTTATTATCATCTATACTCAGGCTCTTGTCAATGTGCAGAAAGACTATACAGAAATCAAGACTGAGATTAAACCTTTAAACATATTAGGGAAGACTGAATTTATATTGTTTGATCCTTTACTCTCAGCAAACTTTTAAAAATTTACTTTGATTCCAATACTTCAAAAACTTTAAATGTAAAATAAACTTCAATGCTTCATTTAGTAGTGTCAGAAAACAATGGAATGGCAAGATGAGTTGAGATTTATTATTATTATTAATTATATACCTTCACTTTATCAATGTACATATTAGTATTTTGGTAACTGTCTTACTGTGGATTTGACATGGTATCTTGTAAAAGTCAAAAAAGTTCAGCTTCCAGTTGCCCCTGGTATTTAATTTTATTCAAAGTTAAATCTGAAAACAGTGTTGAGGCAATGAAAACCATCCAAAATGAGAAAAGATTTGTTGAAGAAGTTAGCCTGAAAGTACCAAGTTTTGTGGAGACCATGCAGTGCAAGTACCCATTTTCTGATCACTACTCTAATTTCTTGCATTTGACAGGTCAGACTGTGCAGCCTTTTTCATTTTTCTGAGATCAGGGCACTATCTATTTACAGAAAGCATTTTTTTTCCCACATTGCTTGTTATCTGAGTGTTTCTGGATCAACACCAAAGTTTGTTTGAAAGAGGGAGTTCAAAGCAACTTGTAAGACTAGGCAGTCATTCTATTTTAGTGTTTAATTATATCATTAACTTTTCACCGTGGTTTCAGAAATCCACAGTAAATGTCTCCCCTCCACCATCCACCCTCCATTTCTTGCAGTTTGCTACAATCTGGTGTGTAAAGCTTCCAAAACTTGTGGAACAGCCTATTTCGAGAGAACTTGTAAGCAGGAACACATTAATGGGTATCAGGTGCAGCTATGAATTTAATGAATGGTTTGTTGGAAATCACGTTAAATAGCAACATCCGTCTGCAGATGAGCTCTGCAATGTCCTTATTTCAAACCCAGGCAGATGGAGGATTTGCAACGCACTTACTGTTTTCTGGTTCATGCAGCATTGCTTGCTTGTAAATACATTCATAATTATGCTTGAAAAGATTTGGAGCTTGACTGTCCAGCTTTTTATTTTTGCAGCTTCCTCTTCGAAGCCATGAGTGTATGAAGAAAAAACAAGGTTCATCATGAGAATTAAAGTAGTTTAGTATATTGTCCTGTTCAAAAAAAAAAAAAAAAAGCCTGAAGAATGGGAGTGGATGGGAAGCTAGCAGGAAGTTTTTTAAACAGTCTTTACTTTCTGATGTTAGTTTAAGTAAATTTAAAGTTTCATATTTAGGAATGAAAAAAGGGAAATGCCACACTGGTTTTCAAAACCAGCAACTTGCTACCATGAGAGATTACATCATATAGCCCTTTCAAAACATTGCTGTAAATGAATTTTTAATACAGATATTCCAAAATATCATAATCTATTTCAATTTCCATCCATTTACAATCCAAATATCTCCTTACCATATTTATATGTAGCTATCTGTTGGGGGAGGAAAAGGTGAATACACCTTCCCAGGAAAATATTTCTATTGCTTCTATTGAATGGGTAGACCAGACTAGCAGTACTGGTGGGAGTGATACTGGAGGAGGGAGACTCCATAACCTCTCTGGTCAACCTGTACCAGTGCTCAGTCACTTGCACAGTAAAGAAGTGTTTCCTGATGTTCAGATGGAACCACTTGTGTTCCAGTTTCTGTCCATTGCCTCTTGTCCTGGTACTGGGAATCACTGAAAAGAGCCTGGCTCCATCCTCTTTATACCCTCCATTCAGGTATTTATAGATATTGATAAGTTCTCCCCTGATCCTCCTCTTCTCCTTGCTGAACAGTCCCAGCCTCTCACAGGAGATGTATTCTGGCTTCAGTCATCTTTGTGGCCCTGTGCTGGGCTGTCTCCAGTATGTCCATATCATGTTCTACTAGGGAGCCCAGAACTGGACACAGTGCTCCAGGTGTGTTCTCACCAGTGCTGAGTAGATGGGAAGGATCACCTCTCCCAGTCTCCTGACAACACTTTGCCTAATGAAGACAAGAATACCATTAGCCTTCTTAGCAGCATGGGCACATTGCTGACTCGTGTTCAACTTGGTATGCACCAGGAACCCCAGGTCCTATTCTACAAACCTGCTTTCCAGATGCTTTTACATTTGTATTATTGCTATCCTGAATCTAAATGACTTCTGAAAGTTGCCAATCAGTAACTGGACCGGGTTTAACCTCCTACGTATGACTGTCCTCTCTTGCTCTAAATAGCAGAAAATTTAGACCAGGCTTTTGAAGGACTGTGTTACTGAGTTGGTGAAACAAGATTTCACAGAGACAGAAAAAAGTAGAAAGGCATGAAAATGTTCATTGATAAGGTTATACTGGTTTACTTACAGCATATAAAATATCTTTCTATAAAATTCAGTTCCAGGTAGAAAAAAATAGTCTTTTTCTCAATCTCACTTCTACCATTTTAACATAGCTTCATTGACTTCAGAATTATACCCAGTAGACAGATAACATAAATATATAGCACTATTGAACTCAATAGGCCTCTGATGACTCACGATGGTTGGAGCTGCAGTTCAGCTTGTTGCTTGCAGAATTTTCCAAACTTGGAAACTCTTTCTCACATTTCCAGCAAAGTCAAAATAGGTCTTTTGAAATAACTGCAGCAAACAGTAAATGATGTATGAAATGAAATATCTCATCCATCCCATACATGAAGAATGTGCAGAGGAAGCTTTGCCACTTTACCACGCAGTTTCAAATGAGTCTGTGATGCAGAACCATCATTTTCTTGAAGTAATGGGAGGAAGGGGGTGATGCTGTCATTCTTATCAGCTGTCAGGTATGACACTTCTGCATAGAGGGATTCAGATGTTATTGCTTCCTTATTTCATGAAATAAATACTGTCCAATATTCTCTTAAACAACTTCTACTGAGATCACTGGGAGCTGAACCTGCAGTGCTGAGGATTTACTGATCTCTGTCTAAATACATTTTGTTACCTGAAATTGCTACATAAAACAGATCTGATCTCTTAGCACATATCTACAGTGCATAATGAAGTGAAGTGTTAAAGACTCCTAAGTTTTCCATCAATAAACTGGCATATCTAGTGTGTTGACATACAAACATATTGGTTCAGGTCACAAAAGCCGTACTGATTTACCAGCTTGGTGCTGCGCCTGAGCTAACACTGTTTGCAAAAAATTGCTCATTCAGCACCAGCTCTGCATCATGCTGCATTTACATCCTTCAAAAAGTCTTCATTTCATGTAAATTCCTCCATTTTGAAGCCAGAAGACTGGTTCATGTAACTTGTCGAGGCATTTTCACTAGGCAGTTCCAAATGGTAGTTCAGCATTTATGAGCTTCCTTTGAGTAGAAGGACCCTGCAGGACTGGTTTAAATCACTTCATTGGAGTTAAGCGTGGTGAACCTGTACAAACAATTGTAACAAACAATTCAACAGTCATTGTAAGATTTCTTCTGTATAAACAAATAGTACAAAAGTGAAAAATGTTCTTTATGATTCTGCACCAGGAGAAAAAATGAGTTTTAATAAGTTCTGAAACTGAAGGAAAAAAAAAAAAAAAAAAGCAGCAGCAAAGTCGGGAAGCTTCTGAAAAGGAACAGTAGCTTCCTGTCCCACCATTGGATTTCCAGCCATTTGCTCACTTTTAGTGGCATGAAGATTTCATGTCATAATGTGATGGGTAAATGAGCTTTGCATTACGTTTACTGTTTTGAAAAGCTGAATCTGTAGATATTTCACATTTTTGTTGACATCTCTGCTATGACAACCGTGTCCGACCCACACAGGATACAAGTTTAACCACAATCATTCAGCCATTCTCTGCCTATATATCAGTAAGTTTTTCTCATTGTAATATAATGGATGGGTATTCATTAATTGATCTGTGGTAACTATGTGGGGACTGGTTTCCAACAGCACCCAAGCAGTCAGCAGAACAGCTCATAATCAGAGTATGGGTGTTTAAGCATCTCTACAATTCATGCTGTTTTGATACATGGCATCTCGAAATTCTTAGCATCCTCTATTATTCATTTGACTGTGAAGGTCTGCTTGGCAGAGATGTGGTAGGAAATCTAGCCATCAGGCTGGGCTGCTTCTGAGTTCCAGAGTGCTCTTCCTGAAGCATTGTCAGAAACTATTTGCTTGTCTCTGAAAGCAGGGTGATTTGATCATTCTTGGCAGCCACAGATTCCCCACCGTATTTTTTTGTTTTGTTTTTATTTTCTTTTTTCTTTTTTTTTTTTTTTTCTTCCAAGAATGCCAAGAATATGTTCTTTCTTTTAGAAAATAGTCTTCTCCTTGCAGAATTCACATTAAGATTTCCTCAGAGGGCTTTGCTGTCACCTTCTGTAGGTTAAAACAACAGGATATCTCGTCTTCCTCCCCCTAAGTCTGAAGTACCTCACACTGGGTTGCCTTGAAAAGCTTTTGGGCTAGTCTGTTTTCTACATGCATTCAGCATCATGCCAAAGAGCAACATCTAAGAACGTGAAAACCGCATTTGCTTTTTAGTACGAAAGAATCAACATGCAGTTATTAGATTTCCTCAGTCTCTAACACTCCTTAGGATACGCTAATGTGGCAGCTGCTACTGTGATTTCTGTGCAGTGCAGACAAATCCAAGTGAATGGGAAGCTTAGTTTGCTAAGACACTAGCAACCATTTAACTGGCCCATTCCCAAATATCACACTATTTTCTGTGCTGTTTCGTCCAGCCTGCTCTGTTCACAAGCCAGATTCTTCCAAATCAGCTCATGTGTATTTTTACTAGATTATAGATACAGTGGTGCAGTGAAGATTCGTGACACTGGATAAGAAACAGAAGATTTCCATATATCATGTTACTTATCTACTTCCATACTTACCTACCTACTTCCAAAGGGGGTGGATGGGTTGACAAGCTGATGTTGGTACTGGCCAGAGCTCCATGGAGGAGATAGCACAAAGTTGAACAGTTCAGATGAGCATTAGGGAAAAGCACAGTGACACAGCATGAGCAAGGGAAACATGCAGTCCTCCATCCCCAGAGCAGGCAACTGCAAAAGGAAAACTTCTTTCTTCCCCATTGCCCATGTAGCTTCAACACCAAGGAGTAGTAAATACCAGTCTCTACCTGCATTTGGGAGTTTTCAAGGGCTTTGACACACTACAAAATTATCATGTGTTTGATTTTTACCAGCTGAACCTTAGTAATGGCTGGTGGTGAATAGGATGTGCTTTGACTTTACTTAAGCCTCTTTTAGTGTTTGCTAAAAGATATGAAATTACCTTTGCTTTCTTTGTCTTGGAGTGAAGATCCATCTTATAGTATTTGGAGAGAAACTTCACTTAGAAATCTCTCATCTACTTTGTTAGCTAAAAACCGACCATCAGAAATGGTCATTTTGAGCAGAGAACAGATGAACCCTGCCACCTCATTCCTTTGTGATAACCATTTCCTGACTAAGCAGGCAGAGCACCACTTTCCCAAACAAACTCTTGTGTGCACTGGAAGACATATGCATAGACACTGCTGCCAGGTCAATGATGTCACTGAAGCTCTGACATGTATAAATTCCACCTCAAATTCATCTTCAAGAAGATATGAAACAGCAGGAAATCAGGCAAGATTACTTCTTATAGCAAGTATACTACAGTAATGCATAATATTATCCATGCCATCCAGTCACAGAAAAAGGAGAAAGAGCACCTCTAAGATACATGTTTTATTACAGCCCCTGACAAATGGCAGGGGGAAGAAAGGGGTGAAGAAAGACAGAAGGAGATTTTGTGTTAAATTACCATTTTTAGAGAAATCGGCCCTGCAGGTCAAATCATTGATCTAATTTGCCAAGAAACAATGTTATGGTACTACATAGGAAGTCAGAGATATCAAAAAATAAAACAAGCAAACAAGCAAACAAAAAGTTATACTGAGTATTAAGCAAAACAGAACAAAAGAAAGCACTTTAAAGAGAGTACTACAGTGAATTCCTAAGAGAAATGGTGGAAAACCCAAAGCCTGTATTGTTCCATCTTTTTTCCATCCAGAGCAGCAGAAAATGTACTTTGGAAAACAATTCTCTATTGTCAGGGGAAATAACTATATTTCCTACTATATTTCAGATTTCTATGTATATGTGGGATAAGTCAATGGGGGAAAGCAGTCAGCATCAGTACTCTGCAGCAGAAGGGTAACGTTGATGTAATTCTGTTACTAAAGACTGAAGACCTTTTTTTCTTTCTTCCTTTTTTTTCCTTTTTTCTTTTCTTTTTCTGTTTTTTTTTTCCTTTTTCTTTTTCCTTCTTTTTCCCTCCAGATGAAAGATTCCAGATNCCATCTTTTTCCATCCAGAGCAGCAGAAAATGTACTTTGGAAAACAATTCTCTATTGTCAGGGGAAATAACTATATTTCCTACTATATTTCAGATTTCTATGTATATGTGGGATAAGTCAATGGGGGAAAGCAGTCAGCATCAGTACTCTGCAGCAGAAGGGTAACGTTGATGTAATTCTGTTACTAAAGACTGAAGACCTTTTTTTCTTTCTTCCTTTTTTTCCTTTTTTCTTTTCTTTTTCTGTTTTTTTTTTCCTTTTTCTTTTTCCTTCTTTTTCCCTCCAGATGAAAGATTCCAGATGACGAGCTGTGTGAAAAAAAAAGAAAAAGAAAAAGACAAAAAATAATAATAAAAAGAAGAATGTATAGAGGAGTATAGGTATACTCCTTTTGTTAACTGGTATTTCCAATCCCGGTTTGAAGCATCAGCTTTTTGTAAGCATAGCTAGGGGAACATCTGTGCAATTGCTTTAGGAAGCGTTGCCTGCTGTTTCTAAGCAGTAGAGCAGGTTCATGCTTCTTTGCAACTTCACTGTGAACTTTAATCTTCATGTTCATATATGTCTGGTTAAATACCTTCAAGGCTTTCCTCTTCTGCTACTTAAGATTATGTTCCTATTAAATCTGGCATTTTACCATTGTTTCAAAGAGATTGAAAACAGAAACTCTTATATATAGCTTGAACCTTTGATATTTGCATCCAAGTGTGTTCAAGAAATATTGCTGTATCGTTACAGAAACATCCTATACAGCAAACGCCCTATAAGAGAAATAAAAAGGCTTGCATAAGAGTCTTTTGTTCTCTGAATGGGTGTTTTGCTTTTCATACTGTCTTTACCTTTTTTACTAAAGAAGTTTACAACCATACCTCATTTTAGATATTTCATAATTCAGGGGAACTTGTAACTTTTGACAGTAAAAGGATATTTTATTTGCTCCTCCATAGATCTCCACTCTGGCCCAAAGAGAAGTAAACAAAAGCACACAAATCCAGCCACATGGATTTCAGTTTGCCAGAAATGTTGGAAGGGAAGTAATAGCTTATCAATTGGCAACAGTGTAAAAAAAAAAACTGAAAAAAAAATATACAATGTATTATCCAGGCAGCCATCACTAGAGCATAAATGAAAGATTAATAGTTCAATGTTTTTCACTGTAGTACATTGACACCTTTGACCAAGGGGATGGAGAATATCCTTCTGCTAGAATTAAATACTGATTTCTTAGTCAGACAGCTGCACTAGTTTCTTAAGGGGGTTAGCAATCAGAGAGAGATCAAGATGTACATTTTCCTAGAGTATGCTCTGCAATCACTTCCATAGCGCAAAATACATCTAAGGAAGGAATTACATGTCTAAATTCTTTTATGCACATGGTCATAGCCTTTCTTTTTTAAAACAGTACTTCCATGGAGTTATTGGTCTGGTTTTACTAGGAGAGATAGGGTTACATTTGAGACTTTGCACTAGAGGATCATAGAATTCATTCTGTGTTGCCTGTTTATAAGTTTTATTTTACTTTAGTACATTTGGTTATGGATGTGCAGTATGCAGCTGAGTACCATACCTTTTAAGAGACTTGGGATTGCATTAATTCAGGGAACTTCAGCTGTTTTCTTGTTTTAGCTTTACAAGGGAAGGTATTGATATTGTAAAAGTAGAGTGTAAACAGGCTATATTGCACTTGTCTAAACAGCAGGATGTGCTACCATACGTATATGACTAACTGTGTCCTCTCTCCTTTACCAGCAGTGATGTATCAATGCATCCCCAGAGCTGCAGCACAGATGAACATTGCTCTAGTCAGTGGGCTGTCCTGGGGAGACATACTGTTCTGTCAGAGCTGATGGCATGCTTTGCCATGGTGGTCTGGAGACAATATGGGTGTTACAGACCCCTCGCAGTCATGAGATGTCAGGCATAAGCTTGTCTTGGGGATCACCTGGATTTCTGTCTCTGATCCTACAGAGCAAAAGAGCCACTGTGTGTTTACATTCATCAATTCCTCTTTCTGTCTCACCCAGTAAATTCAGCACCAGCTTCTCCATTGAAGGTGGGAGGGAAGAATGAGCCAGAACTATACAACAACTACTCAATGATGCCAGATTCAGTCTCTAAGCCTCTTGAAAAGCCCTGCTGCTTCTCATAGGCTAAATCTAGGCAGGGATCTGGGAGCCCATCTGAACTCTGGGACCTCTGACTCTGCTCCAGTGTTGCTATGACTCTGTTACAGACTGGAGCAATCACACCCACATATATCTCATTTAATCTAACAGGTGTCAAGTTCAGATATATGGGAGACAAGGACTCTGCATAATCCATGTTTTGCCATGTCCCAGAAACAAGGTGTTAGCACAGGCAATCTTCTTTTATAAAAATCATTGACTTCCAATAACGTATCAATAGATCTGCACCTGATCTTGAAATGTTGTATAATTCTCAAGCATACAGTTGTAATTATCAGCCACTCACATAGCCATAACTAATATTGATTTTGGGTAGAGAACAAAACTCTCTACAATGATGTATAGAGTCACTATACAAAAGAAACCTCTCTGTGAACCTAACTCCTCTGGCTGTATCTGCAGATCTGAGATTTTTGCATTTTTCTACGTAATGATGCATTCCTCTGCAGGGATATTCCTTTTGTGGAGCATCAATATATAATTAGAGGTGTGTGTTGTATGTCACTGTGTTAGTCTTACAACAAAACATGAAGATGCAGATCCACTCCTGTAAATCAGTAATGCTTCACTAAAATCAATAGAGCTGTAGTGATTTGATCTTGTTGTGCATCTGAATTTCAATATTTTCTTCCTTTCATAGTAAACCAAATTACTATTTTCTGAACGCAAATAACTTGTTTCTCTTAAATTTACCCAACAGAATGCTAGATTTTTATAGCAATAAATAATTAGATAGAATAGCTATAGTTAACAAAAGGAAGACAAAATATATATTTTTATGCCATAGTGAGGAAAAAAAAAAAAAAAACACAACTGATCTGACATCCTGCTCTAATTAAAGTATGTTAATTATGGGAACAACTTTATTCAAATTATACTTTGTATGTGTAAGTCCAATATATGACAGATTTTTAAATATTTCTGCTAGCACAGAAATAAGATAATTGAAATCCCTTACCTTCTGTTTCAGTTAGAGTTGGCCATTTCCCATTTTCTAGTGCCATATATGAAACACTATGTTATAAATAAAAAGCCAAGTGAAAAAAGCTGTGTTACTGATATTAATCTATGAAGGATAATTTTAACACAATGAAGCCAACAGTAACAATGGGGGCTTGGTATCATTGACTATTTTCTGATTTGGGAGATTTCAAAAGAAACTCTGAACTCTGAAAGAAAGCTTTAGTCATTTGTACTCCTTGGGCACTGTTTTGGTTTAGAGGTACTCTGCTACGTGCATATGCTGGATGAAGTGGTTAGGAAGTTCGGCAGTGATAGATAATTTTAGAGCCACATCCAGTTGCCACAGTTTCCCTGAAATAGTCCCTCCAGTGATGTCAGTGGACTGAGGCTCTCAGACCTCAACTCACTTGCTTAAACACAGTCAGCTAGTGCAATCTGAAATGCCCTCAGGTATCCGAGACATCCAAGTAGTACTGGTGTATATGAACCCATGGCTTTCAGGAGTGACAGCTTAATTTAGACCTTGAGGGTCCCCTCAGGCACAGGCAAATGGCACTAAGTGCCTCTATGTGGGCAACTGATCTGAGCCCCCAGGACTCAATTAATTTTCCCTAACTAGACTTACACAATGTATGTTTCTATATCTGAGTTAGTCTCCATGTAGGACCTTTACTGACAGAAACAGGTACAGTGCATTTGACTTATTTCAGATGTTTACATTTGGATGAGATGTCATGTCCTTAGTTCCTTTTGTTGGCTCTAAAAAGATAAAAAAATAAAGGG
>VXAA01001100.1:161716-177939 GCA_013399115.1 Anseranas semipalmata
GGCTTGATCCAGTGCTTTAAATCCAAACACTGAGGGTCATCTGCTGTCTTGCGTGTATCTGAGTTACTTAGTAGCTCGCATTAGTGCCAATTTCATAACACTTCATCCGTTTACCTTGCAGAACATCTTTGTGTGCTGTGGATCTGCTTGCTTTCCTGTTTAGTGTCCCATAAACCTTACAAATCTGGTTAAACCAAAGAGGAAATTGATGGCAAATTCAGGTCTTTCACTCCAGCATTGTATTCACTATGTAGACTGCCTACATAATGGTGATAATTAGTCACAATCAACCACAGGAGGAAGGTCCTTGTAGTTCTATTATTTCACAACTTCTTCCGTCTGCCTGAGAAGAAAGGGGTATTGGTACTATAAACATTAATTTAAGGTAGCAAGATGGTAACTGGAAGCTTTCCACCAAGTTTAATGAACTTTGGACTGGAATTGGAAAGACAAAGTCTCAACAAACACCTTCATTGAGAAAGTGAGTTGCTGAAATAAGTCATACAAGGCTGATAAATGGTTTCACACTGTTCACATGGCCCTATTTGTTTTTCAGTATGATGTAATCTCTTCACGCTATCCCATGGCTACAGTAGAACTTGACTATATTTTGCTTTTCATTTGAGTTGTGAATCTACATTTTCCTGAAGTATACGTCTGTTGTGGGTTGGCCCTGGCCAGCAGCCAAGCACCCACACAACCATTCGCTCGCTCCCCTCTCCACCCCGCAGGATGGGGAAGAGAACAGGAAGAACAAAAGTGAGAAAACTTGTGGGTTGAAATAAAGACAGTTTAATAAGTGAAGGAAAGAGAAAAAAAGAACGATAAGGGGGAAAAAATAAGTGATGCGAAAGCAGTCACTCACCACCTCCCACCCTCAGACCCGTGCCCAGCCAGTCTCCAAGCAACAATATCCCTGGAATTCAATCCCCCACCACCAACTATCTGCTACCTCTATCCCGGTTTTTAGTGCTGAGCACAACATCATATGATATGGAATAGTCCTTTGGCCAGTTCAGGTCAGCTGTCCCGGCTGTGTCCTCCCTCAGTCTCTTGCCCACCCACAGCCTACTCACAGTGGGGTCAGAGTGGGAAAAAGAGAGTCTTGACGCTGTGCAAGCACTGTTCAGCAACAGCCAGAACACTGGTGTGTTATCAAACTGTTTTAGTCACAAATCCAAAGCACAGCACCACAGCTGCTACAAACTTAACTCCATCCCAGCCAGACCCAGTATGTCTAATGTCATTGCCCTCTTTGGGGCAAGGCAAACCCAGAAGTACTGGAGAACAGCTTGGTTTATAAATGTGCTACCACCTGCTCAGGCTTGGGCACAGTAAAGGGGTGAAGGGATGAGAAAAATGGAGCAGTTCCAGAAGCAGACTGAATCTGTCTTTAGTTCCCAAAGCAACTCAGCTGTCATTATTAAGGGCTGATTGTTGATTTGCTGCATGGATGGTCTAAAATGGAAAACTAGATGGATATTCCTCATTGTTACTTTGGATCAGATTCTTAAGTGCAGGATGAAGGTTACATTGGATTATTTTAATATAATCTTTTTGTTTGGCCTTACCTAAACAACATGAGTTTCACTTTAAAGTCAATATAGAAATAAATATATAAGATTGTATATTAAAATGCACAAAACTTTCCCTGTGCAGTCTAAGCCTTTTACCAGGCAACCAGAATCATACTGCTTGTTTTATGTCTCTTAGATCCTTCTCCACTTTGATTGCACATACTTTCTCTCCTGCTCTAAATAAATGGAGATCATCACTGCATTTTACTGAACATTTGCCAAGAGAATGTGCTGTTTTGTTATAGGAGGTGTTAGAAAAATCTTGAAATATAGGTTGTGTAGAATAACACTCTGCTTGCAAATTGGTTTTGGATTTTTTTTCCCCTGAAAGGTATCATACTGGCACACAAAATATTTTTTTCTGTGGCTTTTTGTGTGGAACAGATACCCAATTAATAGCAAGCTGGTGCTCAGCCCATCAATAGTTGAAATGTTTTATTTGGCAGCTTTGGCCTTGCCTGTTTTTTTTTTTTTTTTTTTTTTTTCATTTGAAGAAGCTATTGTTATCACATCTCACAAGCAACTGCGGTGCCAACCATCCCCAATATTGTTTTGCTTGCAGCCTCACTGGCACTTATTTAATTATTGGCTTATTTCATTTAAACTACACACTGTAAGAATATTTTAGTACTTTAAGCCAAAGAGAACACTTGAGAAAATTTTTATCACTTGTACATAAAGACTCAGAAAAGGATAGAGGCACCTGGATGCATTTCCCATTTCATATATAGTTAAGTTAATTATATTACTTAATAAGAAAGATTGTGCATGAAAGCATTGGATGCAGCCAGGAGGTTTTTATATAATAAGCACAGTTTAAAAATACATTGGTTGCATACTGATACTCTGTTTTTTCTTTCAGGGCTGGGGAAATAACTGGAACTGCACATTGCTTTGTACAAGATTTAACTTCATCTTTGCTTGTATGATGACAGTAAATCAGAGGCTGGAACTAGAATCTAGCATGAATGAGTTTGGCCAGTGTTTCCCACTATTAAAGGGACTGAGCCAAAATGCTGGATTTAGACATTTTTGCACTTTGGTGCATTTGAAATCCCCATGGCTGTGCATATTTCAACATGTTCTCATGTTTAGGTACTTTTGTGAGCTCAGTGTTTAAAGAAGAAAACAAAAGAAAAGAACAAACAAAAATATTGTGTTTGTGGACATGTAACTGTTCATCTCAACTCGTTAAAAGCAATCAATTGGAACATCAGATATTTGGTGACAACTTTAAGACAACAACCATTCCTCCAGCCTGTCCCAATACAACATCTATCATGAGAGAAGAACTCCATGTTGAATTTGAGTGGGTCCCATGCCCACATAGCACAGTGAAATACTGGGAGGAGTTGTTAACTCATTTCCTTACAGTGCTATGGGTATAGAAGCCCAGAGTGGTGATTGAACCAATAAATCCTTCCTCTCGGGGCCTTGCCAGTGTGAGTACAGTACCAAGAGCACAAAGTTTCACAGCATTTTGCTGAAGCACAGTCCCTACCAGGCTTCACCAAGTCCCTGGAACACCTCCCTTTTTCAGGCACATCTCTGTGCTTGGGACAGAGTTTCTATTTTTGTCATGTTCATATCTCCCGGTCCCACTTGTGTTCATGCAAGACACAGAGGCTGAAACAGAGTAACAGAGAATGCCGACGCACTGTCCTGAAATATGAAAGTGCTTCTTCCCTCCCTGATGAATAAAGAGTAGGTGAGAAATAAAAGTATAAACGGGAAAAAAAAATCTACTCAACTGAACAATAAGAAAATAAAAGATTAATAGATGACAATTTAGTCCTTAAAAAATGTTGATATTTCATCAGGGATGAACTTGGCCCAGGAAGAGTAACAAACCATAATCTTTAATGTGAGAGAATTGTTATTGTCTTACCGATGAAGTAAAAGTGAGAAAATAAGAACCAAAAGCAAAGTATAAATAAATATTTTCATCTTAACAAAGAAGACTGCATTTGGTGAGATCATTTATTAAACTCTATTCCTGCTAGCTTTCAGTTATCATCTGCATTAAGAACATAAATGAAGGACTACTTAGCTGTGTAAGGTTTTCTTCTTCCCTGGGTGGATTCAGACTAACGTTTCTCTGCAGCGTGCCTGGTTTTCCCTTCAGATTTCTTTAATGTGTGGGACATGTTTCAGTAAAAAAAAAAAAAAGCTCAGTGTTCATTCACATTTTCATAGTTTTATTTATTAGAATGTGATCAAAAAGTTTGACATAATTTTGACAAGAAAGGTCATTTGTCTGATATCTATTCATGAAGTAGTACTGAGCTCAGGAGAGATAAAATTATGCTGTTCTACAAGAGGTTTATGAAATATCATTAATGAAGTCTTTTACCGGTCTTCAAGACACTCTTAAAAAAATAGTATCTGATAACTTGTTTAAGATAAAAAAATATACAGGTTATTTAGAAGGAATGATGACTAAAAAGGAATGCCAGCTATTCCAGAAAGAAATTACCAGGAGCCTGGAAAATGAGACTGAGATGAAATGCATGGCAGTAGGTATGGCCATGCAAAAAAGGCATTAAATTGACCTCATAATTTAAGCTATTAGAACACGTGAATGACAAAGGATTTGTCATAAGTCTTTGTGCTAACCATCAATATAACTAATGTGTGTCTCCACAACATGCCACACTCCCTCTCCCCTGTGTTTCTGATTGGTATTTAAAATAAAGCTAATGGTAAGCAACATGGCTATGTTGATCCTGCAAGGAACTTGAAATTGGGTGTGAGATTACCCCTTCTTGGCTGACAGAGATAAAATGCATGCAAGAAGGGATTTCTAAGATGTTTCTGAGTCAGTGACAGAGTCAAAAAGAATTGCACCTCTCTTTTTCCCAATTGTCTTCTCCTATAATGTGACATTTAGTCTTTATGTGAACTTTTGCTAATGTGTCAGACTGCAGAATATTGTATCAACATTTTGTCCCCAAGGCAGAAATCACACCCAATACTTTCTTAACCTAATGTAATTAATTAATGTATTGCTCTTCGTTGGAAGAATCTCTCTGGGTGTTTTGCATAATTATCGCTGAATTCATATTCATCAGACACCTCTCTAGAACAGCTTTCTTAAGCCCACTGTATCTCATTATGACCGTGTAGTTAACAACCCTTCGTGCCTGCCTTCCTCTGAGCTCTCATTCACTGAATTAGGGTCATATATGAAATCTCCCTTAGGGTAAAATCTCTGTGTATTAACACTATCACTGAGACAGGAGGACTGTCTCTGAAGGGGATTTGGAAAATGACTCATTAACCTGTCTGGAGGATGCTGCATACAGCCAACATGACTTTAAATCACAGAGCCTACAAAGAAAAGTGCAATATCGCAATATTGAGTTAAATCATCTTCAGGGCGACTCTTCAGTACAAACAGGTCCTCAGTTTACACAACTTTTCCCACTTTGTAACTGTTCTTACTAGGAAGGCTGGTCCTATTTATGAAGCAGTAAATTGGCATTTATGAGACCTAGATTAAATTTCTTGTACCTCTGCAGACTTTTTTTGTGACCTTGGACAAAGCTTTTAGGAAAAGATGTTTAAAGGTATTGAACACCTAGAGCTGTAAAGATGTGCCTAGTGATTTAAATGGGACATGAACTCCTTTGAAAATATCACAGAATACTAAATATACTTATTTTCACATCTTCCTTTGACTCTTTTGGTTCCTCAGTTTCTCATCAGTAGGTAAGAGATAAGAGCACTATCTCATAGAATAAAAATCCATCAGAATTGTGATATTTTGCTATATGCCATATAAGAAGTCTGAGATTGGAAAGTTTTAATGCAGGTGTTAGATGGACAGAGGTACATGCCACTCTTACTCTCATCTGATTACAGTAGTACTTATTTTATCATGGTAGACCAGCTTTGAAATCTCCAAGCTCTGTATTTATTAGATAATATAATTGCATAAGAAGAATCACAGAATCACAGAATGGTTGAGGTTGGAAGAGACCTCTGGAGATCATCTATTCCAACCCCCCTGCCAAGCAGGACCACCTAGAGCACATTGCGCAGGATAGCATCCAGGCGGGTTTTGAATATCCCCAAATGAGAATCCACAACCTCTCTGGGCAACCAGTGCTCTGTCACCCTCACAGTAAAGAAATGTGTTCTCATATTCAACCAGAACTTCCTGCGTTTCAGTTTGTGCCCATTGCCTCTTGTCCTGTTGCTGGGCACCACTGAAAAGAGTCCGGCCCCATCCTCTTGACACCCTCCCTTCAGATAGTTGTACACATTGATAAGATCCCCTCTCAGTCTTCTCTTCTCCAAGCTAAACAGGCCCAGCTCTCTCAGCCTCTCCTCGCATGAGAGATGCTCCAGTTCCCTCATCATCTTTGTAGCTCTCCGCTGGACCTGCTCCAGGAACCCTCCTTCTATGCTTACAACACTATTTATGTCAAAAGTTACCAAAAGCAGATGTATTCATACAGGTACACACATATACACTAAATGGCACACTATAAAATCATGTGTATATAATAGAAAAATACAAAAGAAATTACAACAGGAAGTGGTAGTGGCATCTAGTAGCACAGGTCTAAGAACAAAACAGCCAAGTACAGATACAATAATTTGTTGCTACAGAAAGGTTATTTGCCCTTTCAGATGTTTCTGTCTATAGCTCTTTCCCTTGGCTTGCAGCATGCTGAAGCAACAGATCAATATTTTCTTTTACCAAAGACTACAAATCCTTGTGACAGCAAAATCCTTATTCAAGAGACAATCACAAATATGTTTGTGCTTAATTGGTTCTAATGCTGCTTGTGACACTACAGTGTGCCTTTGTAATCATTATCTTTTCATGAGCAGAACTCAGCAACACATGGAAAGTTTTATGAAAAAGGCTGTATGTAGGACAATTACAAATCAGAGCATCCTAACTTGAAAGTAATGCCCTTTGATGCAGAAAGTCATCTGTCTAAGCCTGTCATAGCCATAACTATCTCCATTCTTTTCATTTACACTGTGCCCAGCAGAAAGCATCTCTTCCACACACTACTGTTCCTTATGCAATTGTTGTTTTTGTTCTGTGATCAGGTGGTTTGCTGCTTAAGTGGCAGATTAATACATATTCCTTGACTAGCCTTTGTGCCTGTTTGTGCCCATGGGTTGCATCACTTGCTGAAAGTAAAGTGAACCCCTGCTACAGACCACGGGTTATCCTGCAAGGGGGAATTCACATCAGTCTCTCTTTGAACTTCCATACAATTCTCTAATAAGACAAGACCTGATATTGGTCATTGATGGAGAGTACAAAAAATGGGCAGGAAGTTCAGGGGACAGTTCAATTGTTAGCTTCTGCCAGTTGAAGGGTATGGATGAGTTGGACAAATTTGCTAATCTGATTGAAAGCTAACCCAGAAAAAGACCATACAAAGTATTTTTCTTTTGGATAAGTTAGTGAGTTAGTGACCTCACAGCAGTACGATCACCAGAGCTACCTACAAGACAGGGCTGACATGCTTGTGTAAGGAAGAGAGCAGGAATAGCCTTGTGGATGCAGCCCCTATTATAGTTTGGTTCAACTGGCTGTAAAACCACAGAGCAGACTTCAATTAATAAACACAATTCTGTTTTCTCCCCACAGTAAGCAGTGAAAGTACCAGGATATTTATTAAAATGTCCTTAAACGTACCTTTCTTACATACAAGAATTTTAATCAGAGTTCTCTTTAGAACTTGTTGGTATTCCAGTTATTATTATATCTGTCCATAAGCTATTCCCCAGTGTTTCAGGCTTGAATGAGGGCCACTGGAGAGTAAAAAAAAAAGCTCCCATAAGAGGAGAGATCTTAAGTTTGGGGCAGACTGGCCTGATATTAAGACACATGTTTTGACGTGGACAGACACTGATGCATAGTGATTTTATAAATTGCTTTTCCTTTCTTATATCTTAAATTTGACAACTGTAAAGCAGAAATAATTATATAAGCCTCATCCTACAGAGCTTTCAGATTTGCGAGAACAAAGTGTGCTCTTGGAGAAATGCGTATTATCAATTATAATTATGCCTTGCTGGGGTTAATAAAAGAAAGAAGATCTAGAGATAAGCTGGAGATGAATCTTATTTTTATTATTTTTATACACGGCTTTATTGTGCTTATCATTGATAAAATCTGGAAGAAGAGCATCATTTAGGTATGTAAAGTACTGAAGTCCATGCCCAACTTTTGACATAGAAGAGCTTCTATGGCCATTATTGAAACTACCTGCATGGTAAGGATTGTCACATATGCCAGCAAGGACTGATGCCAAGTTGATAATAAAAACTTGTCTTTAGAATAGGGGTGAATTTTGTTCTGGATGGTTTGAATGTGATCAACAACAGATTGCCCTGTACTGTGTCTCTTCAAAAGGAATGTCAGCCTTTAAAATTATTTCTTGCAGCTTCCAAGCTCCTATCACTGCCCACCACTGGACAAGCTGCTGATTCAACTGAACACATGGGAAAGTAATTTAGACTTAAATAACAAACAATAAAACTAACACTATGTAAAGCATGTTGAGGCAATAATAAAGCTGCCAGGATTTGATGTAAACGACACCAAGTTTGTAGCAAACATTATGAAAGTCTCATTACAAGAGATATGGTGGGTATCCATTAAATGCACAAGACCTTTTTCAGACAGCTATGCCAGTTCACGTCAGACAAAAGAACAATAAAGCAGTAGATTCTACAAAAGTTGAAGATTATGAAATAAAATTCTAGTGGATTTGATCTGTTGAGTGTTGTATTGTGTATTTTTGAAGTTTAAATACAGACTTTCTGATGAATCCTGACATGTTTATTTCTTCCACTGCATAGCTAAAATATCCAATAAATGCAAAAAAAAAAACCCTTCCCTGCAAATAGTGTGATATTATTTTTCCTCCAGGTTTTGAATGGCTGGCTTTTTCATGCACAATCCAATATTTTATGGGTGCAAGTAAAAATAAGTACATAACCAAGTGCATATACCCCCTTCCCCCAACATCAACAGAGCTGTAAGAACTGGTTTATTTAAAAAAATGTATATGGTTTTTATAAGACACTTTCGGGCAAACTTCACAACAGTTTTTGAAAGGATCCTGAAAAAATGTTACATTATTACAACATTATTTTGATGTTCCTACATTCCAATGACTGGAATTTCAGGTGAATACTTATTTGGTTTTGTCAGCAGAGCTTTTTATCGAGACTACCATCATTCTGTGGAATTAAAAGCATACATATATAATGGCTAATTCATTTTGCCTACCACAATGATTATATTTATGTCATGACAATGTGTACGAGCTCTAAGGAGAACAGCCCTGTGAGAAAAAATCAAACAGTTTGCTTCCACTTCAAACACATAAACCTGTGTTTACTGGAGTACTTCTAGAGCTCCTGTATCGTGTTTGTATCATGCTCCATGAACTGCACTAAATAAAGCAATAAAGACTAATGGTTGGCAGACCATATTGCTATGGAGTGTAGAAGGAGTGGATCTAAAATTATTTTATGTAATGGGATAAGGGAGATAATTGACAAAGAAGTTTGGAAGGGGTGGACTGGCTTGGCAAGCACAGGGTGTAGGGTGATGTGGAAAAGAGAGACTCTGAGAACAATAAGAAGGCTGAAGGAGGCCTGCCCAAAGAGTATGCACAACAATAATGAGGTGTCTACAATGTATCAGTATGGGGGAAGCTCATATACCTTTTCTCGGAAATCTCCATGACAGGGGGCCCATCTGAAGTGCCTGTACAGTAATTCACACAGGGCTGATGTCATGGAAAGATCACTCTCAATTGTCTTGACATGTTGTTGTGATCAGGGGAGGATCTTGAGGACTGGAAGAAAATAAATGCCTTGAAAATCTTGTCTTCAAGAGTAGCAAGAAGGAGTATTGGGAGAACTGCAGAGAGGTCAGACTCATCTCATCTCAGTCTCTGGCAAGTTGATGGAGCAAATCCTCCTGAAAACAATTTCCAAACATATGAAGAAGACAAATGAGATTGGGAGTAGTCAATATAGATTTACGAAGGGAAAATCATGCCTGACCAACCTGATGGATTTCTATAATAAGGTAACTGTCTTCATGGACAAAGGGAGAGCAGTAGATGTTTATTTTGACTTCAGCAAGGCTTTTGACATAGTCACTCATAACATCCTTGGACAAACTATGAATAAGGGACAAGATAAATAGACAGTGAGGTGGATTGAAGAATAGCTGAATTACTGTGCAGAAAGGGTTTGATCAGTAGTACAATATCAAACTGGAGGCCAATCACTAGTGAGTTACCATAGGGATCAATACTGCAGCCAATGCTATTTGACATCTTCATGGCTAACCTGGATGATTGGGAAGAGTACACCCTCAGTAAGTCTGCATATGATACAAGACTGGGAGAAGTGTTCAATACACCACAGGGTTGTGCTGCCAACCAGATGGACCTGGACATGCTGGAGAAATGGGCTGACAGGAACCTGATGGAATTCAGCAAGGAGAAGTGCAAAGTCCTGCACCTGCGGAAGAACAATCCCAGGCACCAGCACATACTGGGGGCCACCCAGCTGGAAAGCAGCTCTGCAGAAAAGGCCTTGGGTGTTCTGGTTGATACCAAGCTGAACATGAGCCAGCAATGTGCTCTTGCCACTAAGAAGGCTAAAATTATGCTTCACTACAACAGGCAAAGTATTGCCAGTAAGTTGAGGGACATGAATCTTGCCCTTCTGCTCAGCTCTGTTGAGCACCTGCAATGCCATGTTTGGTGTGGGGGCTGAACTAGACGGTCTCCTGAGGTCTCTTCCAACCTCAAATATTCTGTAAATCCATGATTCTTTAATGGGATCTTTTTTGAAAACTAGCTTATATAACCATAATTTCTTGTGGAAAACTATCCAAAGGGGCAATGAAAACTGCATAATAATCAGTTGAAACATAACAAGAACATGATTAGAAGACTACTGATATGCTAGTGTTCTTTTGTAGAAACTCTAGTGATTAGGTAAAGATGATGTTACAGGAACTTATGAAAAATGCAACACAAAGAGATCTAGGAAACATCAGTAAAGGCAAAAAATAATATAGAAGCTCACTGAAAAGGAGCATGCAGGCAAAGGAAATAACGTTACATTACCTTGGGAAAATGCAAGTTAATGAACTTAAGGGACATAATATATATCTTTTAAGAGAGAAAATTATCAAATAATAATGTTTAAAAAATTTGGAGATGATAATTGGTAAAAAAAAAAAAATCTGATTGGTGTTGGAAGCAATGCTACAACTAAATAGAAGAGAATAATGTGATTTTCTGCTGCTGTTTAGTCTGAGACCTTGCATCACAAGAGAAAGACACCTGGTGAGATAACATCTGGTATTGTCATATATATAGATACATAGATTTTAAGGTCATTTTTATCATTTATTCTGACCTCATGCAGCAAGAAACGTGAGCTCTGACATTCACTGTCCTGTAGTTCAAATTTCCTCTTGACAATTCACTGGAAGTTCAAAATTCAATATCATCCCAAACTTTCTGGTACATGAGAGAGAACCACTAGTTAGGAAGTTGCTCATGTATTGTGTTTTAGACCATTTAAACTTGAAAAACAAAGGGTTTAGTACCTGGAAAGAAGAGGTGGTGCCAAAAATATGTGTTCCAGAAAAGAAGCAATCTTGCAAAGAAAGAAGTGGTCCAGAAAGAAGAAGGTGAAGATCCTGGCTGGAGGAAACATCCTAGAATTGGAGGAAAGTCCAAAGGAAGGGGGAGATGCATGGAATTTCCTGAACGGGGATTCATTTTAGTTATATTCAGAGACAAACATGCAGACACCCACATTTGAGCTAATTGTCTGGGCTCTCAGAGAAGAAAAGCACAAATGGTACAGTTGCAACTCCTTTGATTTATGTAGAGGCCTCCTTTAGTAATGAAACACAAACTATTTATTTATAATCATTAAAAGAAAGAGAGCCTAGACAATCAGGTTTATATGACATAGCTGCCTTGGGGCGTACAAATATCAGCCTTATATTGTAGTAAGTTAAGGTACATAACCAAATGATACAATATAGATTATTTGGTTTCACAGTACAAGGAGAGGCTTCAGTATGTAACAGGTGCTCACAGAGCTCCAGTTAACTGAGGAAAACCTGGAGTTAAAACGTTGTATCAATATACACCACTGTATGATGCACATCAGTGTATTCCAATCTCTCCTAGCTGTGGTCCCTCTCACTTCGCTGTCCTTTGTAAACTATTACAGTGCTTGGTTGCTCTAATTGGCTTGAAACTGCACTTTATCATTTGTTTATTCAACTCAGGGAGTTATGAACCTAAACTTGTCTCACTGTTCACTGAATCCCATTATGATTTTTTCTCTGTATTCACCTCATTATCAAATACAGTGACAAACCCAATTTCTTTAATAAACTGAATGGACTGAGCTCCTATAACTTTTCAACATAAAATATGATAGCACTTTTTGCTATTGTCCTGCCACCTTCCTTCTTGCACAAGTATTTCTCTAAGAGCCACAGAACTGACAGGAATCTTGACAGCTGTGTACAGAGACAAGGCAATTTCCCTATTTGTGTTTGACAGTTCTGCTTTTTGTACTTCTGAAGATTATTTTTGTCCTTTTTGTTACAGCACTTCACTGCTGGCATGTTGAGACAATTTTCTACTGTTGAACAAAAATATATATATATTTTTATTTTCTCTGAGTTAGCACTTTCAATGGTAAGGTCCCTTATTAAGCAGGTTCAGCATGAATTTCCTGCTCTTGCACATGTTACTGAGCAGTTGCTTATAAGCAAACAATTTTAAGATACTTCAGAATATCCAGTTGAAGAAGCATGTGTTCATTATCTATTATGTCACCATTTTTTCTTAGCTTCAAGATTTATCTGTAAATATCTGATAGAATTATTGAGATCTTTACTAATGAAATAATTATGAATTGGTTGGTCAATTCATGGATGGCTCCCTTTTAATAGATGCAACAGTAAGTTACTTTAAAACATTTGATGTTTATCTGTTCCATAGAAAGGAAAATACTATGTAGCTGTTTCTCAAATGCCCTGCAGAATTCAAATGTGGTGCATCAATATATTTATCTTGATCTGATGGATGAATAATAGCAACATAGAATAGGAAGAGACATTCCATGTCATTGAATACAATTTTATCTGTTACAAACTATGATGTTATGAAATACATATTATAGACTACTCTGTAGAAAAGCAGATGCAGTTGCCTGATAACTACAATTAGTATGGTATATCACAACTTCATTATTGTTATGATTAAATGCTTTCTTCTAAGTTCTAGCCAGAGGTTATTAATTTTAACAACTTTTTCTTGTTCCACATTTGGCCTTTACCTTAAGTAGTTCTTCTGTCATGATATTCAGATATTTTATTTCTTTTTGATTTTGTTTGTCTGTTTTCCTTTGAAAGGTAAACAAACTCAATTTTCTTACTCTTGGGTAGTAAAACAGTCTCACTGTTCTTGGATTATCATAGAAATTATTTTCAGCATTAATGTTAACATCAGAAAGGTGACAGGTTTACTGTATGAGCCAAGCGGATAGCCATTATTCATCTTTTTTTCTCATTTGTATATTGGGTTACCATTTTATCATTGCACTGTTTTCTCTGGAATTGAAGTCATGTTAAGTAGTTTTCAGTTTTTGCAAGATCTGTCTCTCTTACTTAAAAATATACACTAGACTGGTAGTCTTTTCAATCAAGAAGTCTCTTGGCTTCATTTTTTTTTTTTTTAATACTGTTCAGGAAGCTCCTCAAATAGATCTTAAAAGATAAAAATTTCTAGCTTTCCAAATGTTCAACTTTAGTAAGTCTTGCTTATAACCAGCTTTGTTGGAAATGACATTTTCTGTTTCATTCACAGCATCATACAAAAGAAAAAAAAAATACTGAGAATTATTCCTTGTTGTGTATCCTTATTTGTTATATTTTAATCCACATGTAACAGTGAGTGTATGCATTACTTAGGGGCTCACCTTCATTGTAATATGCCTACTTACTCGGCCATGACCCATGGTTTTTATTAGCCATTTAAACTCCAGTGATTGTTTTGCTTTCCTTATCAGCTGGCTGCATCAAATTTGCTGTTTGATTTCATTAAATTCAAGTGGTTTTTTCTCCATATCATATTGCATATTAAACTAGAATAGTCATTTTCACCTCTTCTTTTAATCAAGACTTTTTTTTGTGTGTGTAATGAAAGATTCTTTGTATTTATGAAATCATGGCTTCTTGCACATCCAATAAAATGTCCTTGAAGAATTTCCAATGTCTATTAACACTTCCTTCTTTAAATTTATCACTTCATATAAAACATCATTAAGTATTGGGATTAAATTTATCACTTAATATAGAACATCATTAGTATTAGGATGTTAATATTAATATAATCTCTTGAATTCAGAGAAGGACTTGCCTTTGCCTGTTTTAACTGATTATAATTGATGAGCAAATCCAAAGAGTTCCAGAAGTTTAATGATGTCCAAAAGTCCAGACAATTTTTTGTATATGCAGACACCTTTTCTACCTCCCCAATTAGCTAAATTTGATTTTAAGACCTATAACTGTTTAAATTTGCTGCTTTCTTGAACATGTTATTTTTTATCTGTATTGCGTAATCTCTTATGACAGGATACTCCCATTTGAAAAGAGACACATCTTTGCAAGAGAAGAAGGCTTTCCTATTGTTAAAGCAGGATGTCACTGCAGAATGCAGTAAGCGATATGGCAGAATAAGGGTTCAGGACAGTCTATAAGACTATCAACATGGCAAGAGCAAATGGAAAGGAAACAGCCTTTTCTTCAGGTTTGTACTTTCCAGGAAAAAACATGGGGTGTTAACACATTTCTATATGTATCAAAATATGATCTGAATGTACATAATGATACATAGAATGATACATAGACGGTATACTATTTCTTTAGCAAGCTGTTTCAAGAAAATACTCTCTTGTTATATGAAAATGATAAAGATAATGAAGGAAAAAAAAAATCTTATTTATTTATTTATTTTTCAGCAATGACGTTATGTTGCACAGAATCACACAATGTTGGGAGGGACCTCTGGAAATCATCTGGTCCAAACTCACAACCTCACTGCTCAGAGTAGGGTCAACAAGAGCAGGTTGCCCAGGACCATGTATAGATGGCTTTTGAAAACCTCCGAGGAGGGAGACTCCACAGCCTCTCTGGGCAACCTATGCCAATGCTCCCTCATCTGCACAGTAAAGAAGGGCTTCCTGATGTCCAGACAGAACCACTTACATTCTGGTTTGTACCCAATGCCTCTTGTCCTGGCACTGGGAAGCACTGAAAAGAGTATGGCTCCATCCTCTTTGCATCCTCCCTTCTGGTATTTATACACATTGGTAAGATCTCCCTTGAGCCTTCTCTTCTTCAGGCTGAACCAGCCCAGCTCTCTCATCATAGGAGAGATTCTCTAGTACCTTTATCATCCTGGTGGCCCTTCACTGGACTCCCTCCAGTATGTCCATGTCCGTCTTTCACTAGGGAGCCCAGAACTGGACACAGTACTCCAGGCATGACTCACCAGTGCTGAGTAGAGAGGAAGGATCACCTCCCTCAACCTGCTGGCAATACTCTTCTTAATGCCGCCTAGGAAGCTGTTGGGCAGCTTTTCTTAGAGGACACTGTCCTGTTTTCAGCTGGGATAATTAATTTTCTTCACTGTAGCTTGTACGCAGCTGTGTTTTGGATTTCAGAGGAAACTAATGTTGATATCACACCGGTGTTTTAGTTGTTGCAGAGCACTGCTTACACTAAGTCAAGGACTTTTCAGCTTCTCATTCTGCCCTGCCAGTGAGGGGATGCATGAGAAGCTGGGAGGGGACACAGCCAGGACAGTTGAACCAAACAGAACAAAGAGGTATTCCATACCACATGACATTATGCTCAACAGTAAAAGAGGGGGGAGTTGGCCAGGGGGTAGGGCTACCATTGCCTGGGGACCAGCTGGGCATCAGTAGGCTGGTGGTGTGCATCACTTGTTCTGTCCTTCCTTCACTGAAAGAATAAACTCTTTATTTTCTACTTTTCTTATTTTATATTTTCCACTTTCCTTCCTTAAAAAGCTGCTGCAGACCATCAGAGAGAAGAATACTATGGTAGGATGGACTTGTAGGATGAGCCCCACACTTTACAGTAGCAGCAGTGCACAAAGTCAGACAATCATACACATAATAATAGTCTTTGTTGACAGCTATGTCAGAGCGTCATCTATGATAAGTACGGTTTGTTTTGGTGCCAAGTGTCAGTAAAATCATTGATCATCCTCCACTGATTTCAACAAGATACTTTGAAGTAAAAATGTAGCATCTGAAATATAATACCTAGTTATTACCTTACATAATACTTTGTTACTTAATAACAAGGGTACAAATAACCGATTTTAACTCCAGTGACTATACACCAAAGCTACCACAGGTGAGTGGTAATCGGAAGTTGTGATCACTTCAAGAGTATCTGCTGTTCTTCATTAAATAAGTTTGTGTATCAGCTCTGCTACCTATATTTCATTCATAACCATGCTTCTCCCCCCCCCCCCCCCCCCCCCCCCCCCCCCCCCCCCCCGCCGCGGTGGC
>VXAA01001100.1:177946-191916 GCA_013399115.1 Anseranas semipalmata
AGGGCTGGATTTTTTCCTGATCTGTACAAGGCTCTTTCACCATACTGTCATGGAAACATGCAAGCAACAACATACTCTGTGCCTAGCCTGAGACAGTTCTTAAGAAGCATTGTATTAATTCATTGACCAGTAAAAATAATATGTATATTTAAAGGTGTGTGGAGGGGGGGGAGGATAGAGAAGGTTGTCAATAGTAAAATATGTCCATTCATCATGTGGCAGTACTCTGAGTACTCTGAGATGTTTTTCACATTGGTCGCTGTACCCAGTTAATCCTGTTAACTGTAAATGATGAGTCAAGTTGACAGCTTGGTCCCTATTTATGCTTGTATTTTTTTACGTTCAAAGTTTAAATAAATGTAATTTGATGGGGATGAAGAAAACCCTCAGGCTTTTTACTGAAACAGTTCAGGAAGAGGCTATTTTAAATGGAAATGAAAGAATGTGAAAACCAGAATTACCTGAGAGCAAAATAGCAGAGCAGTTCTAAAATCCTAAGTATCCTGCCTACCATATTAATAGTGAGAATTTAGAAGTGTCTTTATAATCAATGAATCCACTGCCTAATAACTGCAGTTTGTTTAGTATCACAAACTACATGGGCAGGAAAATATGAATGTTTCTTTAATAAGATATAATGTTTGTTAGAGGAGATGAAGCAACAGTGGAAAATATAATTAATAGACAGCCTGAACATGAGATATCAACAAATTACTACTGGCTGATCTGAAAAGCTACTCTAAATATTAGTGTAATATGTATTAACTTGTCAGTTTATGCTCAAGATTAAAACATTGATTAAAACATTGATTAAAGCTCTCCTCTCCTCTCCTCTCCTCTCCTCTCCTCTCCTCTCNGGTTTGGTTTGGTTTTTGGCATGTGTGTATGTGTGTGTGTGTGACTGAGCACCAGAACAGATTGTGCAGAGAGGCTTTTGAATATCCATCCTTGGAGATATTCAAAACTTAACTGGATGTGGCCCTGAACAACCTGCTTTAGTTGACCCTGCTTAGAGCAGGGTGTTGGAATAACTGATCTGCAGAGTTCCCTTCCCACCTCAGACAGTGTGATTGTGTGAAGAAGCTTCAGTAACTCCTTCTTTACAAGACAGAGCGAACACACATACAGACATAAATATGTGATTCCATTGACAGCCCAGCTTTACCAAATTCTTTGAACAACTAGTGAAGAGCTGATACAGAAACCTAGCAGGTCTTTAGAAAACAGATTTACATTATTACTACCACTGTAAATCTCAGGAATTAAAGCTGGAATCAGGAAAACCACAGGAGAGGTGCTGTGCAAATCATATTTTATTCAGAAAGCAGGTGAGACAAGGCATATTGCCAGATTAAGTCATATCGGGAAACAATTAAATGATAAGATAGCTGGTGACCTCAGCACACCAGTGATCAAGCTGTTCTTGTGTGTTTTGTAACTTTTACAGAAAAAAGTAAAAAAAGGACTGGCATTGCATACAGCTTCTCACAGCCATGAAAGGAGACTTGGGAGAAAGCACAGACATCACATGTCACCCAGAAGCAGGTAGGAGGTTAGTACCACAGGGTATGGCAACCAGAATATGAAGTGTGAACATAGACTCTAAGCACTCTAAGCATAGAGTTCAGCTCCTTTAAGTCTTGCTTGCTCTTTACATTATTAGCTGATGTATCAACTACGGTGCAGGTCCCAAAAGACCTGTGCTTGGAAAGAACATCATGATTTCAAAAGATACATTTGGGATAAGCTCCAGCATTCTGCCCTGCCTGTGCTTGCACTGTCCAGAAGTCAGGATGATGAGCCTGGGCTTGCACTGAGCTGCTGGGCTGGGCCTTGAGCTTCTTCCCTGACATTGAGCTAGAATGGGATCTGTGAGCACATCTGGTGTATCAACAATGTAGTTGGGAGCAAGCCAGGGTAGGCTTACCTTTACTGACAGCATGGACACAACTGTTGTAGGCTGACTTCTTGGAAGAGGGATTTGAGAATGCAGTGGGGGAGAAAAGAGAGAGTAGAGCCGAGGGGCATTGTAAATCAAGGAGATAATTGATGCTGTCAGAAAGTTTGCAGAGTTCTCCATGACTCCTGGAGGATTCAGTTCTTTCCAGATATATAGTATCTGATATATAGCTCAACACTGTAGAGATACCAGTGCAGACCACAGAGGTTTCTGTTAGCACAGAGTGATATAATTCTTGTTGGACTGACACTCATTCTCATGTGCTTCCCCCTTCTCTGAGCTGAGAACTTTCAGCAGCAAGCAGAAAGTTAGAATAAAAAGGAATAAGGAAAAGAATACAAAGCTTTCACAGGTTCTGGGTTTACAAGGGGTTCATAAATTCACAAAACTTCTGAAATACAGATGAAAATATAGATGTCACCCAGTCTAATAAGCACTGGTCCCTTAACAGGCATCCATTGATTTAATCATGTTAAATCATGTTCTAGTTACTCAAGGACAGAAAGAAGGAAAGAAATCCAAAACACAACTCAGCAATAACCAGATTCCCCAGGATATTAAATTAACAATTTTACTGAATGCTCAGACTACAGAACAGGAGATTAAAAGAATTTAAAGGATAGGTAATGAAAGTTGTTGTGTTTTACAACATAGCAACATAACAGAAATAAGTAGCTGCAGAGAAAGTAAAAATTTAAAGGCAAAACAGGGAGAAGACTTTGAAACAGGAATAAGAAAAGATACTCCAGTGAAATCCAAGATCTCATGAAAACCATTTGCTCATAAAAAATATGGTGCTGTATTTATTTCTGGAGCATGCTTATGAGTTGCTTTGCAAGGTTGAAGTTACCATCTACACTTCTACAGTTGAGTTTCCAGTGAAAAAGTGGTTTCAACAACTTTCAGACAGAAAGTGTGAAGTCCAAAAGCAGAAATCAGTCTTAGTTCTGAGTCCCAGCTCCAGAAATGTGCCAGACAGGAGATCTAAGACAGGTAACTAAGTACAGATGGGTATTTTTTTTCTTCTTCTTTCTTTTAAGAAATTGCAAAGGTGTTCTCAGATAGCATAAAAAGTGTACTTGCTCTGTGTCAAATGGTCACTTACAGGAAGAGGCAGAGAATGGGCTGGAGTTTAGAGCTTGGCAGAGTGCATCAGATTGCATCCTGTTCCCAGTTCTGCCAGTGATTTAAGAAGTAATTCAGTGCAAAGATATCTTTCTGTTTCCCCCATTCGTAGAATCACAGCATTGTAAATGTGCTTAGGGCTTTAAACAAGCTAAGGTGACATCATCCCTATCATGAAGAGATAGCAACCAAATATCAGTGCAATTAATACCACTTAATATCCTTGCTTCGGGTGGAGTGAAATTTAATCCACTAATGCTTGTAAAATGCTTCAAGATTCCCTGATGAAAACCAGCATGAGAGTGTAAAGAATTAGCCTTGCAAGTGACAGCAGACTGCACTCTGGAAGGAAGAATAACAATAAGATCATTGGGTTAAACTCTCCAAACTCAGAATTTACATTTGTTCCTCTTTCCCAAGAGCTTGTCTCAGTAGCAGCTCTAATCCCGATGATAAGCAGTACTGACTTCAGATGAACACCAGTGCATCATAAGGTCTCCTCCTTTTGATCCTGAGCTGGAAGGATGGTATTTTGTTGAACTTACTTGCTGAGAAATTACCCTATTACATATATGTCTCTCCATTTCTGTGGCAGTGTCCACTGACATTTCAGAACAGGTGGTGGCTAATGCAGCTCTCTTCTCCTGAAGCCAGTTAGACAGCTCTTGGGTACTGCAAATGAAAGACTCTTGATGCACATGGCCTTGGCCTTATATATACCAAGGAATTCATTGAAGTTTCCTCACTGTCTGTCTGAACAGTTTGGCTGCCAATATTTTTAGGACGAGCCTGCTGACCTTTTACTACTTTTAGCCATTTAGCATATCCTATGTCGGAAATAATCTTCTGGAAAACTCCCTTCCAGGCAACTGGCCAAGACTTTGATCAACTGATCTGTACATCTCAATCTCATCTACTGTGACTGTGCCAGGTGCACACAGTATGATTACACCCTAGATTAAATACCGTGTAATTTAACCCTAGGTCTACCTTAAAAATCACACCTCCTAGCACAAGGCTTGGAGCCTTCATATCAGCTAGGGTAAGCATAAACAGAAAATCCAGTGTTGACAGAAGTCATTCCTTGTACTGACTGTGGGTTACTATGCAATGCAAATGTGCCTTTAAAAAGACAGTGCATATGAATGCAAGGTAGTAGGAAATAAAGTCATGTTTTTTCTTCAATCAAGTGACTGATGCTGAGCATAGAACTTTTTTCTCCACAGCCCACCAAATAACTAGGTGTTCATAGGGTTACCTTGTATGTCAATGCAGTTTATAAAAGTCTTGTTATGGTCATAGAGAAGTTCATCAAGAGTTAAAAAAGAGCCAAAAACATTACTAACCCACAAGCATGGATATTCCACAGTGTCCTTTTGGAATATTTAACCTAGCAAACCCAGCAAGTAAAAAGCTGAGATAAATACCCATGAAGTCAAAATCTGTCTGTTGGAGGTAAATGTCACTCTGCTGAGTCCTGTGTTTGAAATAAGAGCGAACAGAAGGTGAGCAGAGAAATGTCTCTCTGTTTGACTCTCCCACATGAGAGTCAAGCACATGCATACCTTCACAGATCTATGGTGTCTCATCTGAGAGAATAGTAGGTTGTTTTGATAGTTGGCAGCTCCCATATTATTCCAAGATCCTCATTCCCTGCACTCCTTTTTGTTTGTGCTTTCTCAGAGATTAGGGATTGTCTGAGAGTGTGCACCTCATTGACCTAAGTAGAAATCATTTATCAGTGAAGGGTGATAATCATCCACCAATAAAATAAACATTCAATCCCTTTCTTCCATCTCCTTCCTTCCATTTTCCCCCTCAAGTGAACAGCTCAGTCACTCCCAGAGCATAATAACAGAAAGAATGAAAGACACAGGAATGACATCTGCATTTACTGGGGGTGGATTTTCGCCTGGCTGAGATGTGGTATAAGCACTTGCAACATGTGTAATGGGCATTCAATCTGATTTGTAAATGTACAAATAGCTGCCATTTTGCTGCTGAATTACTAGGAAAAAGACTTACCCCAAACCTGGCTGTTTCTCTTGTCATTGCTGAAAGTGAAATTACTGCTTTCCTTTGCCTCTAGAGCTGTCAGGAGGCAGGTACAATTGTCTAACACCTTTGGACAGGGAAAGTAATGCAATCTGTTGTAAACATTGAACCGTCTGTATATTTTGAAATCATATGTTAAAATTGCTCTGTCAAATGGCCATTTCACTAAGGCAGATTTTTATAAAATAAAAGGTAGTCAAAGTACATCTTCACAGGCCATGGTCTGCCATTCCCCTTTCTAAGCTTCACCATATGTCTTTTCATGACCAGTGTCAGGCATTGGAAGTGTCCCCCCTTTTTCTCCAGGATTAGGTTTAATCTTTGTGGTATTTCCTTCCCTTCTGTAAATGTGTGGAGGAATGGCAGAGCATTAGCTAGCACCACAAGTCCATTCAGTTGCAGAACTATCACAAGATCACTGCTTGAGATTTTAAGAGATTAATCTGAATCCTACTGGTGTATTTATGCTCACTACATAACAATAGGAAAATGAGGAAAAGTGCACAGACATGACAGGATCCCAAATAATTGTTTCCTAACTATATACATATTAACTTTCATGACCCTCTTCTGCAAATACATTGCTGCAATTTGCAGTAGGAAGTAGGAACACACATTATATGGCTTCCAGAGCCTTCAACGGATATTCTCAGCATCAGTGAGCAGTGAGAGTGGGCTGTTCTGCAAGGGAAGGGGAGCCATGAGCCAGAGGTGACAGCCAGGCAGGCAGGGCATTGTCCCTGCAGGCATGGGGTGCATGCAGTCCAGAAGAGCAGAGCAGGTCTGGTGACAGTTAGCAGGGGCAGCGCAGAGATATGATCACCATATTAGTCCTAGTAATGGGTCAGGTCTGAGTTCAAGCCAGCAAGTCAGGATCTGCAAGGTGAAAGGCCAGGCATAGGCAAGGGCTGCATCTCAATTGCAGCTTCTGAACAGGGCAGAAGGTGCAAGCATGGGTGCAAGCCCTCACACAAGGCTTCCCATAGGGCTTTCTCACAGCTTGTTTTCACCAAAGTTTGCTCCAGGGTTAAACAGCTGCATCATATGAAGGCTGACCCTAAACACAATCAGATAAATTCCTAGGCTGAAGGGGATGAGGAAGAGTTTGTGAAGAATAAGATGTTTGCAGGATGGCCAGGGCAATTAGAGTCTGCTGGCCCACTCAGGGCCCTGACACTCAGTTCTCTACCTCTGACCTCTGAAAACTAATGTTAACTCTATCACTAATTTATTAGACCATGAATCTTCCCTACAGCACTAAAAACAGGATATAAGGTAAGTAACGTTAAGCTATATTTTAACATAGCCATTAGAGCATGAGTCAGCTGCTGCACTGATTATCTGAGACATCTGCAGGAACTGGCAGATATGACACAGGGCTTGCAGAAAACCTGCAGCAAGAGAGCAAGCATGGTGCAGTAAGGCATTTAAAATGACTCTAGAGACCTAAGTTTAGGCAACTAAATCAAGCAGTTTATCAACATCATCATGACTATTTTACCTTTGCTTAATTGGACGATAACTTTTGCTTGCACTTGAAGTGTCTGCAGATTGGCATGCATTGGAAGGTTCCCTGTGAAGTGGAAAAGCATGTCTTTTGAAAATGTGCTGTGTTAAGCAAGCTGTTAGGGATAATTGTAAATGCTAATGTCTCTGACACTTATATGACCCATTAGCTTGTCTGACAGAATAAAACCCTAATGTCAAATTGTTCATGTGCTATTGAGAAAGCAATTTTTCCTTGGTCCCTGGACTCAATGCCCTGTAGTGAAAAAGGATAGTAAACTGGTATACTACAACAGGGGATGTGCATAGAGGTTGTGGGTTTTGAGAAAAAGAACTATCTATGCATCAATGGTATTATTCTACTTAATTATTACTATAGCCCTGCTGATTTTGATACCCAGAAGCCCAGCGATAAAATGTATTACCTTATTTAATAACAGAGACTGACAGATGATCAGAAGAAACAAATAGTAATGAAGAGCTCTGAAGGAAATTTGTCTGGCTGAGCATGAAACTAGTTTCCACTGAATGCTAGAATGATGAATGTAAAGTTGTTTTGTTTGAAGGAGAGTCTGAGATGCCAATTTACAGAGGAAAAAACATGTCCTGTTCCTCAACACTGCAACAGATCTGGATCAAATAACTCTGTAAACATCCTCCTCCACCTTTTTTTTCTGCACATATTTTTACATGAGCAATGAGCAAGGAGGTCTGACATTTGCACAAAAAAAATTTAAACACAGTCCCAATTTCCTTTAACTTGCACATCAGTGTTTGGCAGGTGTATGTCTCATTAAGTCTCACTGAAGCCAGCATCAGTGCATCAGGGAACAACTCTTCTTTCTCATTATATACTTATAGGGAGCTTATGGATTATGCCTCTACCAGTAGGAATTTGTGTGTTTTTCATATTTTGTAAACACTAGTGTAAATACTTATAAAGTTTTTGCCTACATTTAAACCACTGTACAGACAGAAATTAATGTGGCATTTGAATCACTAAGGGACATCATATTTTTTCTTAGTGGACCAAGTTGTGAAGCTGACTGTAGGCATAAGAAAAAGAAAGTGTTTAAAAGACTGGGTAAATATTTGTTTGTTGCTTCTCCCTCCCTCTGCTGTCACTGTCCCTGTTTTTTCTCTCACAAATACAATTATTATCACAGTCCTTACAACAAGGTGGATTTTTAAGGAAATGAGAGCATATAAACCAAATAAAGACTGAATGAATGCCTCAGAAATCAAAACGTTTGAAAATGGCAGAAATTTGGAATACTTAGATATATCAAACAAATAATACAAGCCAGAAAAAGGTCTACACAGCCACCAACTAGCCTCTGACATTTGCTAATGCTAGAGGTTGTCACGTCCAATATTGTGGCTATTTATATATATATATTTAAAATGGCATTTATTTTATGAACCTAAAGACACAGAGGATCATTTATTTTGGCAGCTCAAATCTGTTCTGTTTACGTCCTCCCTCTCCAATTTGATCTATTTACCGACATCTCACTTCTTCCAATATATGCATGTGTATGTGTACATACCAATGAAGGAAGTGTGTACCTGGTTGGAACACAGACTCGAGTTAAAAATCACTTTATTTGTTTGCCTAGTTGTTTGGCTGGGTGTGTTTTAGATCCTGATCACAATGCAGACCAGCACAAAGAGGGTAGGGCAGAGAGAACAATGAGTGTTAATGAGTAAGTCTAGTAATTTGGCATCATGTCTGAAAAAAAGTAAAGCTTTGTGAATGAATCCTTAATAGTAAAGTAGTCAGAAACTTCATTCCAATTGCTACAATTATTTTCCTTTATTTATTTAGAGACACTAGCTTTCCCACAGACAACATTGGTTGAAAACTCAATGCATCTCTTCCTCTCTTTTCTGGAGTTAATGACCACAGCGACAAATAAAACCTCTACTGGCATGTTTTTGAACTGATACTCAAGAGGGATGGCAAGTTAAATGTTATTTAAACACCTATGATCTCACATTCCCTGAACAAGTAGTAGAGGTGGCTTAAGAAGTTATAATCCCTTAGCTGCATTTTATTGCCTCCCTGCTATGCATTGTTACAGGAACAGCAGAACTGGCACACTGGGCTTATACCTTAGCTACTTCGTTTCATGGGCTGGTTTCTATATTATAAGTAAAAGTATCCTCCGCATCTCTGAAAATCTAAATTCCATCCCTCCATCTGACTACCTAATTCCTGCCTTCACAGCTGGAGAAGAAAAATCACTGTGATCTATTGGACACCTAAAAGGTGAGAATTATGCAATGCTATTTTGTGTTCTTTCCGGCAACATTCAAAATAGCTGCTCTTTAAAAAAAAAAAAAAATCTCTCCTCTCCTCCTGCTTTTACATGGATATTCCTGCAATGTTATGTACTCTTTATGTATAAAAAGTGTCTCTTGTTTGGCAGAAAAGAAACCCCCTGGTCCCTGCATTCTTAGAGGTGTATATGCTGTTTATTAGACCTTTAGGGGAAGGCAGACTATATGTATGAAAGACACTCCTATGTCCCAAATAATCTGTTCAGGAGAGAGAAAGAAGAGGAGTACATGAGGCAGGGAAGTGGCCTTGCACAAACTCTTGCAGCCTAGTTTCTTTAGACTCATCTCCACAGAAGACGTTGGCTAGTGATGCTTCAAACTGCTCACAGCACACAATTCTGTTCACTTTGTCATTAAGACAAGGACAATGACGGGATAATGCAGGTGCCAGCACTGGGGCAGAGACTGCCGAGAAGGGATCTGTCTGCTGCTTTTTTAGCCCATCCAGATCTCTTAATCCTCCCTGGCATTCTCACTCACCAGAGTTGTGAAGGTGGCCAGCAGGATATAATTCTTGATGATTGCCTCGGAATAACCTTTCCATGGGTCAGCCTTAGCAGAGATAAGACTGCCTCTCTAGGGAGAGACAACCATTGATATATTTGGATACTTAGCAAACGTGCTGTCTGAAGCGCCTGTCACTGATAGCAGTGGAACAACACTGGTGCAGAGCTGCTCAAATTATCTCAGGCTCAGAATGATTTTTCAGTGCTATCCACTTCACTGTTTTTTCTCAAGAGGCTTTTCAAATGTCATATCATTCCTACTCTTTAGCACAATAGTCTTTATGTTAAAACTAGCTAGAAAAATCAGCAAGCTCTACGGGGGAATGTAGGCTGCACATATTTCACAGTGGTGGCGATACCAAATGAGAAGCAGTCAGTTACTGCTGCAACAACAAGAGTGTGAGAGAATATTATTGTTGAGTACCTTTACTTTTAAGAACAGGGACAAAATAAATGACAAAAATGTCTTCAAGGGGGGGCAAATAGGGTTCTCATCTCGGCTGGCTATTTAAGTGAAGACAATTTGTGGTATAAAATTCTATTTTCACTCCTTATCCATACAGAGGTTTGTACTACTTCAGACATCTCAGATAGACTAGCTCAGCACATCCTAACTAATTATATCTTAAGGCTAGATACAATAAAGAAATAAAGTTCATGGAAGTTAGGAGCTACATAACCTAGGTGGCTATTTGGCCTCTGGACCTGCCTGGAGAGAGCATTGCGACAGTCAGCCTGGGTCTGTGTGAGGGAAGATTTGGGGTCCTCAAAATGATAACCCAACTGTCAGGCCCTGAGGAGAGAGCAGCTTTGAGCAAGCCAATGGAAAACACTGATGATAGAGATGATTTTAAACCAATATTCCTCTCCCAAAGGCATATAACTCATCCAGTTCAACACTGATATCTAAAACTAAAGCAAAGCTGGCACAGGATTGTTCTCCTGAAGGCAAATGTCTCCTCCTGCTTTTCCAAAATCAGACCAAACTGTATCTTGCTGTAGAAGAGCTTAATACTTTGAACAGTCATTTGGATTGTGGGGGACATGAAATTCAGTGCCACTTTTTAGGCTGGAAGGGCCTCAAACCCTACACTCATGTCAACAGGAAATGCCTTAACCACTGGTCAGTTTGTACCCTGTTCCTGCCACTGACACAGAGCCGCCTGTACTTGGGAGTTTCTCATTTGGATCAACAAGCTTATCACCAGGCTCACCAGTGATAAGCTATGGGACGGCATGCCAAAAGGGACTGAGTGCTAGTGAAATCCTTCAGTCTGCTCAATGAGGTGCTGAATACACTGATGCACATTTGAAATGTTTCTACACCAATACCCGCAGGATCAGCAACAAGCAAGAGGAGCTAGAAGCCTTGGCTCAGTCCCAGAGCTACAGCTTCATTGGCATCCCATCATTCTGAGATTCTACTATTGGCCACCCAGCCAGGATGACGACCCTGATGAATTGTTCTTTAATGAACTAAGAGATACCTCTAGATCAGCCACTTTTGCCCTTATGGGTGACTTCAACTTGCCAGATGTTAACTAGGAATACCACATAACTGATATAAACAGGTCCAGAAAATTCCTAAAACACCTTGATGATAACTTCTTGGTACAGGTACTAAGGGAGCTCTCCTAGATTTGTTGACTGTAAACAGAAAAGGTCTCATGGGTGAAATGGCAATTGGTGGCTGTCTTGGCTGTAGTGACCATGAAGTAGTTGAGTTTGGTGATAGGAGGAAAACTGCCACTGAAACTTCAACCGCGGATATGGGGACAGCAGACGTCAGGGTGCTCAGGGAACTGGTTACTAAGGTCCCCTGGGAAACTGCTTTAATTCCAAAATGTCTGAAGTCAAGTAGGTGGGGCAGAAGGATGGCTTGGCTGAACAGGGATCTTCTTTTAGAGCTTAGACAGAAAAAGGAAGTATGGCCACTGGAAGCAAGGTGAGGCAACATGAGAGGACTACAGAGATGTTGTTCGCCATTGTAAGGAGAACATTTGTGCAGCCAAAGCTCAATTAGAGTTGAAGCTGGCCAGTACTGGGTGGAACAATAAAAAGGGCTTTATTAAATATGTTAACAGCAAAAGGAGGACCAGAGAAAACATTGTTCCATTACTTGATGAGGATGGTCACCTCACAAATAAGGATGTAGACAAAGCAGAGACGTTTAATGCCTTCTTCATCTTCAGTACCGATGATGGGCTCTGGCACCCTTGAAGCCCTGAGCTGGAGGACTGTGACTGCGGGAATGATAAACTTCCAGCCAACTCCAAACACGTGCAGGGTTTGCTGCTCCATCTGGATGCACATAAGTTTATGGGGCCCAATGGGATTCATCCCAGTGTACTCAAAGAGCTGGCTGATGTCGTCATGAGACCTCTCTCAATTATTTTTCAATGATCTTGGGAATCTGGAGAGGTCCCAGTTGATTGGAAGCTGGTAAATGTTGTTCCAATTTTCAAGAAGGGCAAGAAAGAAGACCCTGGTAATTACAGGCCTGTCAATCTC
This sequence comes from Anseranas semipalmata, assembly GCA_013399115.1. Lineage (NCBI taxonomy): Eukaryota > Metazoa > Chordata > Aves > Anseriformes > Anseranatidae > Anseranas > Anseranas semipalmata. The sequence continues at coordinate 189,953 of VXAA01001100.1, forward strand.
ACTTCAGTACCTGGTAACATTACGGAGAAGATAATTCTGGGAGTTATTGAAAAACACCTGAAAAAAAATACAGTCATTGGTCACAGCCAGCATAGGTTCACAAGGGGAAAGTCCTGTTTAATGAACTTAATTTCCTTTTATGACTAGGTCACCCGTATAGTTGACCAAGGGAAACTAGTTGATATTATCATTTCCAAATGGAAAACAAAAACCTTTTGCCATGATAATTTCCATTAAGAAAAGTTGTCTTCCTGGGACTGTTCAAATGATCACAGAATAAGAGATTGTCTGGCAGAATATGAAATCACATAAATTGTTTTGCCTGGAAAGGGACTCTTTTATTTACTATAGGATGAAAAAGTAAGAACCAAGGCCTCAGCATGAACTGGGCAAAGGTAACTTATTTCCCCTTCAGTATACACATCCTCAATCATTTTTTCTCTTTATTGATGACCCTATGTCTCAAGAATATCATGGGATGATTTGATAGGATATGCTTGGGTATATCTGGGTTATAAAATATATCCATGAAAAGAGAGGTCTGTCTATATTAGTAAGCATGATTCCACATGGCTGAATCTTTTGTATGATGTGTAAATCTATCTTAAATACATATAATATTGACATTCCTAGAGGGGTTCCAGTTCTTCTAACTCAGGAAAATGCACCTTCCTTTCTGCATTTGTTTACATTCAAGTAGTGAAGTGTTTTAATACTGAGTATTTTAATACTGAGTATTGAAATTCTGCCATTCCTCACAGCTAACAAGGCAGACTGTAAGGATATATTTGAATCAGCTGGTGGTAAAATTATCCCTCTCCCATTCATTTAAAAATATATTTTCCCCTAATGTGGTTACATCAGCTTCTACCCTGAATAAATTATCATCTACCAAAGTACAATCCTCTTCTTGTTGCTGCTTCCTTTATTCCTAATTGGTCATTAAAACAAAAAACAATTCCCGTATGGCACAGATTTTAGCTTTTTAATTGTAAGAGCAAAAAAGATGTTAAAAATTATCAGGTGCTGCTGATTTCCTAGCAAAGGTTCTGAGACTCTCACAGTGCTCTCCCTCAAATTCCTGGTTGTTAGAGGTAATAAAGTGATGTGTGACATCAACTCCTTCTGAGGTCAAGAGAAGTTGAAGGCACTCAACATCTCACATAGTTAGGGTTTTACACTACAAACCAACAAGAAAAAAAAGCAAAAGAAGAGGTCCCTGCATACGTGCTTTGTCTTCTGTTCATATCTGCGTGATGTGCAATGACAGATTCCCAGGAACCTGTCAGAAAAGGAGATGCATTGTAGTTATCTTTCAGAAGAACATAAGAATGCCATAGTTGAATCAAATAAATAGTGGTGACGCTTCAGCATTTTGTCTCAAGGACTACTCATATCAAGCATTGTAATGAATATTTTCATATATTCCATATAATTTTCAGCCCTGGAGAGTTCAGCTCTAGAGTAGTAGGAGTGCATTTCAAAATGAGTTCCCTTTCAGCTCTTTTTCCTTTAGAGAATCACCACAGTTGTATGGATTATGAAATGATTATGGGCAGCAAGGAAAAGTGGAACCTCATTTTTCTTTGACTGAGCTCAGCAACACCACTGCAGCAAACCTATGGAGAATGTAAAATGGCAATTTAATAGCTGGGCTGATATTGATCCATGAAGAGGGAAGTGGGAAAGTCTAAGGGAAGCAAAACCTCATCTGTTTCATTAAAATAGTGCAATATTGACCTCTCCCCCCAAAAGGGCAAGAGAAGTCAGTATCAGTTTACAGTCATTTTTCTGTAAGAACTGGTATTTCTACATTCTGGCATGCAGAACCTTCAGAAAGATTTATTTCTTAACGTTTTCTTCACAAAAAAAATAAACAAACTTTTGAAATAAATAAACAAAGTATTCACAAAATGTGAATAAGTATTTCTGAGGCAATTTAACTCTGTCTCTTCTTTTTTTTT
>VXAA01001100.1:191932-222443 GCA_013399115.1 Anseranas semipalmata
TTTTTTTTTTTTTTTTTTTTTTTTTTTTTTTTTTTTTTTTTTTACCACAGGAACCACAATTCAGTGTTTTGTGCAAGGGGAGAAATCCCCTGGGTTTTGTTTTGCCAGTTAGTGTCAGAAATCTGTGATTTTTTAACACATTTAGTACCTTAATATGTTTTTTTTTTTTTTTTTTTTTTTTTTTTTCTGTTTTTGTTTCCTTTGCATGCTAAACAAAGCTTCTTTCCTTCAGATATCAGAATTGCAGGGTGAATCTAACAGGTTTACTTCCCATTTCATCTTATCTCACCATAGGCTACAAGAGCTCAGATAGTCCAACTTCCAGCTCAAAATTGGTCTTGTGGTCTCTTATTGCCTTCTCTCCTATCACCTCATCTCTGAGAAGCTCCCCACTCTGCCTTCTTCATATCTTCCTATTAGGGAGATGAAAACAAACATAAAGCATTTTGGTATAACTGAAATCTCTCTTTCTGAAATACAGGATGAACAGCTGAAGCAATGTGATAATATATTTGTGACATAAATATTAGTAACATTTGGAAAACTTCATTTCATAAATCTCTAGCACAAAAAAATATGGTCACCCAATTAGGATCATGAGGTCACATTTCTTTGGACTATTCTCTATAGTATTTATCACTAGAGCAATTACAAGGAACTATTATTTAGACAAAGCTGCCAAAGAAAATATTCAATAGTCCATTATGTGAGTGTATTGCTGAGAGAAAAGTTAGGGAAAAAAAAAAAATCAATGGTTTAGAGTTTGTTTCTAATGATTAAATCAACAAAACCATTCCTGAAGTCCCATCAATTGGCGATGTGACTATGAATAAGCAGTTGAAAAGTTATACCCCTTCATATTGTTTAAAGTAAATATTTTAATCCAAAATATGCTGCTTTTTGATGTCTGCAAGCACTGCTTAAAGTGTGCTAAACTGGTATTTCTATACATGAGTTTCAAGCAACCCACTAGCCTGTTTAATCTTAGTATTAAAATTCACAGATGCTATAAGCGAAGTACTGTGCACACTTTAGTATTCTCTGTTACTCCAATTTCATGTTGGAGACTAGGAAAATTATTTAATTTCCTTGTGACCTCAGTTCCCAATCTGCAAACTGGTGACAAGATCCCCCTGTACCCTCTTTCTGCCACACACCTGCTCTGTTTTCTTCACAGTTACAGGAACAACTGAGCTACAAATTGTTGGAAGCTGAGAAATTCTCCCATGAATGGAGTCACTGTATTCTTTTCCTAATATCACCTTTGTTCTCTAAGCTTTTGTTTTGGGCCATTGTCAGCAACGGGATATAGTATTAAATGGTCTGATAAATACAGCTACTCTCATTTTATAATCCCAACACACTACCAACAGCAATGCAGTTTGGATTAGATTCCTGGTTTGAAAGGTTTTGGGGAAAGAGATGCGAAGAAAATAATAGGAGCCTCCTATTTGTACTGCCAATGACAATCATTATATAACAACATAAAATTATCATTCATTATCAGTTTCTTGGCAGAAGTACACAAAGAACAGTATTATACTAGACTTACTTTGGATTTACTGAGAACAAAATTATATTTTGATTTCACTAATTTGATTTGTAGGTATTCATACATTGAAGTTTTCATATGGCTTAAAAAGACAAAAAAAAAAAACCGGATGATTATTTATGTATTTATTTACTTACTTATTTACTTATTTAAATTAGAGCCTGGTTTCATCTTTCAGTTTCTTGTGCATGGCTTACACTTGTATATCAAAAATAACTTTAAGCCATGCTTAATACTTGGAATAATCAATTACGTGTACTAATATTATCTTGAGGGAGGCAAGAGATTTTGTTCAAAAGTTTTTTTTTGCCATTCCACCTGTATTACAGAGAGTGAACAATGATAATATAAGGTCTGCAACAAAAGTCATAGATGATCAAGATGAGACTGTGTTCCAAGATAAGTGGTGAGTGATTAGTATTTCATTGATCCTTTGTTGACTTCAATTATGGGTTTGAAAATTGTGTTTAGAAAGCAAAATTTCTAATGCTGGGTTTAGGGAGCTAAGTTTTAATTGGGTATTTAAGTCTAAAGAAACTCCTATCTGTAGATCAAACAGTCTTAGTGTTGCAATTCCCAATTTCAGAAATATTCAGATATTGGTAGTCTTGTACAACAGAAATGGATTGCTCTAATAAAATGAATCCCCAGTAAAAGATGCTGTTACAATATATATGCTGAGATTAGCTAGAAACTCACTAGTAATAAGCTATTATTTACCAATAATATGAGGACATGCTCTTCAAAACCACTTAGGGGCTGAGTATGCCCAATTCTCATTAATTTTATAAGGTGATTAGGTATCCAAATCCCTTTGGAAAGCTGAATAGATCATTTTCTGAAAGTCCAACAGGCATCTATGTCTGGATATTTCCTCTTAGGACCATAATTTGTACATGCTCTAGACGCTTGAAAAATGATTTTTCCCATTAATTTTTGATGCAAAAAGTCAGGACTTGACACTCATACAATATGCATATGAAGCTAAAATGGAAACTTTGATCTAACAAGTCATATGACACGAACAAAAATAGAAAGTGAACAAGAAAGACACAGAAAAGGATTTTCCTTTCTGGAATATAATTTACTTCAGGGCAGACAATCCTCTATTACAATGGAAAATGACCACTATTCATTCATTAATACTAAAGCCACAAGCTTACTAATAAAGCCTAACTTTCCTTGTTTGTCTGCTTTTTAGCTCAAAGCTCAACACTAAATCCAGAAATTAACTGGACTTACAAATTTGTTCTTAAGACAATATTTTTACCTCAGAAGGGGGAGTTTTCTCACTTATCTTTATCAGGTTATATCCTGATATGAGTGAAAAATACTATATGCAGTTCTAAGAAAAGTTCCTAGCAGATCTGCTATACTTTAGCAGTGATTGTAGTAGGCCAGACTGCAGACAAAGTATTATATAAAAAATAGTGATTTCATAATATTAGTTTGTTTTTGTTTTTGTTTTCTGGAATTTCTGTGTTGGCCATTGCTGCAGTTTTGAAATAAAGTAATGTCCATTTCAATGGAACAGGTGATTACTGAGAGATGAGTGAATAGCATATTACCACAAGTAGAGGTTCAATAATCAAATGTTATATGCTTGAAAATAATGGGATTATTTTATGAAATTATAACATTAAAAATTATAGTTAAATAGCTCTTTTAATCATTCATGAGTCTTCTGGGAAACCTGTATTTTTTTTTTTTTCATAATTATCTGGAATGTTGTTTCTAAATCTCATACAGTTATTTATTTATAGGAGTTGCGGTTTCCAATAAATCCTTTGGTGGTGACATGCTAGGAGCTGGTAGGCCCTCGCTATGGCCTAAGAGTTAACCACAAGCTGTCGCTTGGCCAGAAGAGAGTGGGCCATTAGTAGATGACTTAATGAATCAAATATCAACGAACTTGTCTTTCTCTATGACCAATCTTTTTTTTTTTTTTTTTCCTTCAGGTATCCATTCTCTAAGACCATTTTTATGAGATTTCCAGTTTGACACCCTGCCTAGCCACCTAGTGGTACTTCTCTGTTTTTTTTTTTTCTTTCTTTTTTTTTTTTTTTTTTTTTTCTATCATATTCAGCAAAGTATCCACACCAGATGCTAAATGAACCTGCACATTATTGGTACCTGGAACCATGAAAATAAAGAATAGGAAAAATGAGAAAAGCTTTTTATTTTTATTCAGTTATTTCCACACTGACTGTAAGCACTTTGGGGCAAAGATTATTTTCTTTTTACAGAGACATCCAACATCTCTAATGAGCATTCAGTTTCTGTACAATTCTTTGCTCAGCATAGGGTATAAAGTGCTATGCAAACCCACTGCATGCCATGGCTTTGTATCTCCTGCGGAGTATATCAATTTGCACGAATTTCTAATTAACATCTAATTTTGGATTAATTTCTGATTCCCTCCTCTGGGCTTCTGTAATGATATGAGTTACATTGGCAGAAGGCTTATACTTAAAATGTTTCTATATCATAGAACCTCCCAGGAAGTTAAGTGACAATAGGATTAAAAAAATATCTAAAACAAACAAACAACAACAACAAAAACACCAAAACCTCTCTGTTTGTTAGACGTCTGGAATCTTATTTTTCAATTTCATCAGCTATAATCAAGGAAATAATCTAAATAATTTCATCTCCCAGCACTTTTCCTTGCCTCTCTTTCCATGCAAAAAAGAAGCTCAGTGTTATTATTATGTTGTTCTTATTTTCCTTCAGTGCCAAGAGGATTACAGTGATGTAGGAAAGTGGACATTTTTACTAAATAAAATGCCTGCAGTTCAAAATCTAAGTTTACAAGTAATTGCTTCTAATTTACTTGGTAAACCTCAGAGCGCTTGGAGAAAATATGTAATTTAAATATAGAATAACACAGAAGTTAAATATTAGATGAGCTATTCTTCCTCTCCACACCCTCCACCCCATGCAGGAATGCACCACTGGAAATGTGGCAGTAAAACTGGTATTCTTCAAACATGTTGGTATAGATTTCTTCAAAAGGCCACAATTCCTGACAGGTATCTAGATATCTTTTCCACAGCCACATAGTTTATTTAAAATAGATATAGGGCTAAAGTACTCTGATGTGAATGAATACATGAATAAGCATTTAAGGGATTCATTAGTAAAAGGGTTTTCATGGACAAAGGAAGCTAAACTTTCAGCTCAGACACCTAAAACTAAAACTGACTTCTTATGAGTGAAAGTTCATATACGCAGTTAAACTTCAAGGTCCTTCCTTAAGACAATCCTTTCATTCCATTCACCTTAAACTTACACTTACAAGAAACACTTGAGGTATTATCTAGGTATCTGTAATCTGTATTGGGTTTATGTGGCAAGGTTTTGGTAGCAGTGCATGTGTGTATGTGTTTCAGGGGTGGCTTCTGTGAGAAGAGTCCAGAAGCTGCCACAAGTTATGTAAGAGACACTTTCAGATGGCTCCAGAAGAGACCTGCCACTGTCCAAAGCAGAGCCAATGAGCAACGTTGGTTGTACCTCTGTGAGAGCATATCTAAGAAAGGAAAAACTTTGTTAAGTTTTCTTAAGCTGCTGAGAAACAGCAGCTGGGAGAGAGGAGTGAGAAAACATAGAGAAACAGCCCTGCAGACACCAAGGTCAGTGCAGAAGGAGGGCAGGAGGGGCTCCAGGTGCCGGAGCAGAAGTTCCGCTGCAGACCATGGAGAGGCCCATGATGGAGCAGGCTGTCCACGTGCAGCACATAGTGTACTATTGTGGAGCAAATATCCAAGCTGCAGCCCATGGAGNAAAAACTTTGTTAAGTTTTCTTAAGCTGCTGAGAAACAGCAGCTGGGAGAGAGGAGTGAGAAAACATAGAGAAACAGCCCTGCAGACACCAAGGTCAGTGCAGAAGGAGGGCAGGAGGGGCTCCAGGTGCCGGAGCAGAAGTTCCGCTGCAGACCATGGAGAGGCCCATGATGGAGCAGGCTGTCCACGTGCAGCACATAGTGTACTATTGTGGAGCAAATATCCAAGCTGCAGCCCATGGAGGAGGCCACAGCGGAGCAGGTGGATGTGGCCTGAAGGAGGCTGCAGCCCCTGCAGGAGCAGACTCCAGGCTGGAGCTGCAGCCCGTGGAGAAGAGCCCACAGTGGAGCAGGTGACCTGGTGGGAGCTGCAGCCCGTGGGGGACCCATGCTGGAGCAGTCCATTCCTGAAGGATGGACCTCATGGTATGGACCAATATTGGAGCAGTTCTTGAAGAGGTGCAGCCTGTGGGAAGCGTACATAGGATCAGTTTGGGAAGGACGGTATCATGGGGGAGGGACCCCACACTGGAACAGGGGAAGAGAGTGACCGTGAAGGAGCAGCAGATGACAAAGTGTTCTGGACCACAACTAACATTCCCCATTTCCTCTGTGCTGTTCAGGGGAGGAGGTAGAAGAGGGTGTATGGTGAGGAAAGTGTTTTTAATTTACTTTTAGTTCTCACTGCTCCCTACTGCTATCAATTGACTATAAATTACATTAATCTTCCGTATGCATAGCCTGTTTTGCCTGTGATAATAATCGGTGAGTGATCTCCCTGTCCTTATCTCAAACCACAACCTTTTTTTTCATTGTATTTTCTCCCCCTGTCCTTCTGAGGAGGGGGAGTGTTAGAGTGGCTGGTGGTGTTCAGTTACCGACTGGTGTTACACCACCACCAGCTTTTTCCTAGTAACTGGAGGGAGATTCTTTCAAAAAGCATTGCAGACCATTTCAGACCATTGCAGACTACTTCAGAAAGCATTGCAAAGCATTTTTTTTTTTTGACTTAATCACCTTGTAGACATATCTATTAATTGCAGTGCAAGGCTGAAAGGTGAATAGATTCCCAAATTACTTTCCAGAGGGAAGTGTTCAACACTGTCTAGGTAAAATCCACATTTAGAAGCCCAGGTTTTCTATAGTTATGCTCTACAAGTGCTAGGTTCAGTGCCTAGAGTATGTCTGAGATATCAGAGACTTGCATATCTGTGATTTATTGGAGCAACCATTGGAGGCCACCTGGAATATCCAAGACAGATAAAATACCACTTGACATTGGCACTTTACACTAGCACATTTTAGGCACCTGAATATTGCCTAGATTTTTGTGTGCTGGTGCTGAATATTTATGGTATTCACATTCCTCAACACAGAAGAAAGACATTTCAGACAATAATGGTTTCAGATATGAGAGATGCACATAGATGTGGGTGTATGGGAGACATATGTCCTGATGGAACAGCACGTGGAGACTCGGCAGGATACTCCCCTGCTTCTGAAATAACACTAGGTGACAAAATTCTGCTCTCCACCTCCTTTGACCTGAAATGAGAGCTTCAGTGTTCAGCTCACATGAAGACACTCATGACTTGGTAGCTTATCACCAGATTGAATACCACCCTGTACATGTAGATACTTGCCTCTTTCCTGGTGTTTCCTAGAAGTTGCTGAACACAGTAGCTGATAGAGACAAGATGGTCACTGGTCCATGCCCAAAGGTCCAAATAGTAGTGAGGCTGAACATCCCAGTATGTACAGACACACACAGCACACCTATATAACACATATAAATATAAACATGGACATACAAATAGATAACAGATAGACACACTCAGCTCTCACACGAATAGCACCCATGGCCTCATCTGATCTCAGTGGTTGATCAGGATGAAGGTATGTTAGTGAGAACTCATGTACAATGGCACCTGGGCATTTGAGCCCCTAAACCAGTCCAATTCCAGTTGATGCTATAAATCCACCTTGAACAGAGCAACAAACACACATATACACACACACACACCACAAAAGGTCCCTCCACTAATTGGGTTTAGACAAACACTCCATCTAGTAGCTTGTTCTGGATCTTCACTCTTCCCAGGTGCCTCCTAGAAACACACAGAGTTCCCTCACTGGGAATGAGGAAGGTGGGTTGGAGGGAAGGTATCTTGGTCTTTTTCTCTCACTACCCAAATCTATTTTAGTTGGCAATACATGAAATTAATTTGCACAAAGTCTATTTTGCTTGCATTGGTAATTGTTAAGTGATCTCCCTGCCTTTATCCAGACCCACAGGCTTTTTCATCTTATTTTACCCCTTTCTTGTTGAAGAAGGGGAGTGAGAGTGGCTTGGGGAGGCAGGTCTGACTGCCAGCCAAGGTGAACCCACCCCACCCATAAAAACACATGCTGAGAAGAGAGAGTCCCTCATCAAGAAAAATAGTTAGAAAGGAATGTATTAAGAAGATAAAACATGCTGGGCATGGTCAGACAAGTGTGCCAACAGAGAACTAGTTTACATGTGACACTTTCATATCCTTACCCCACCGTTTTACCACATTTGTTCCTCTTTAGATACCTAGGCTCATCCCTTTCCTTATCTTTGTTTCCTCCCCATAACACCTCACAATAAGCATTGTGCAATCCCAAGATGTTCTTCCCCTGCATGCCACCCTGTCTCCCATACCCCTGGGCAGTGGTCCCACTTGGTCTGTGAGGTGATGCTGAGAGTTGCTCCACTGCCCCATCAGGTGCCAGCCCTGGCCTGTGAGGCTGAGGCTTTTCTGGGGCAGCTCTGTCAGGGGATTGAGCACGAGCTTGTGTCTCTGGAGTAATGGGGCTCTCCTACCTGACCTGTGCCTCTGGACTCCCCTGCACAGAGAAGATCTTTGAATTGAATAACCTGACAGTGTTAAGCAGCCTGGCTTCTTTCTCACTCCAAACCTCTAAGGCATTCCTTCACAGCTCAGACTGTCTTTCCTGCAGACCTCAACCTCAGTCATTTTCAGAGTATTCCTAGGAGTTTAGACTCTATGAAACGCACAGGGGACAGTAAGCACCTTTATTATGTAACTGTGAGAGGAATCTCATTGTTATTGTTGTGGAAGAGGGGAGAGGAAGGGGGTAGAAGACATAACTTTAGGTCTCATTGAAACATGATGAAATTTACACCCAAACATCCCAGGAGAGTACTCAAACAGCATGCATGTATATATCATGAGAGACTGGAAGTTGGGGAATCCCATTTGCTCTTAGAGCTCTTCTACTTTAGATAAGTCTTCAATGGAAAATAAAACCAAAACTGTGAGAAGCAATCCATGGAACTGAACATACACCTCTCATGATAGCATTAAAGGGCACGTGACTGCTGAAGCCATCATCTTCCACCTTATACTGAAAAAAAAAAAAAAGGTCTGAATACTATGATTTTTGAAAGAGGTGCTTGAATCCAGAAATCTACTGGGGATAGAGGACCCCAAGTAGAAAGATACATCTAAACTCCAGAGACGGGGTACTTTTAAAATATGTATTTCTTCTTTGAGATTCCTATAATCTATTTTAGTTGACTCCTCACTTTGCATGCTGGCTTTAACAAATTTTTCTTTAGAAACTAAAGACATGGCCTAAGGATAAAGGTTTTTGTCTATGTATTTTATGAAGGGCTATGCAATTAACACAGATGTTTCTTCTAAGCTTTTAATTATCTGCAGTCCTCTGTGTAGATCTTCTGTAGTTTCCAAACACTATTGAATTCCACAGAGCAACTCTAGAATGTGAGTATATTTCCATAGCTGATGTATATTCCATGAATCTAAAAGTAATCTTATCTTCCCGGTGGATCTAGTGACACAGAGCCACAAAGGGCTGAAAGGAAACGCCACACAGTAGGTCAGGACTACAACTGAGCCTAGAGCTGAGGTCTTTGGTGTCAGTGATAAAGGTCTAGTTACAAGTTGATGATGTCCTAAAGATAAGCTTTTAAACAGCACCTCTGATCCTAGTTCGGCTATTGTCTGCTTTTTTTTTTTTCTGAATGACTCAAATTCTTTCTTTTCCCTTCCCACTGTCAAGCAATTAATTGTGAACTCTGAACAAATACATACTGTAGGACTGGATTACCCTGGAGATAGATGCACTGTCTGCCACAGCTTTCTTTTTGGAAAAGTTTTATTATACATATAAAACAGCCATGCAACCTTAACAGAAGAACATTTATAAGGAAAGCTAAGGTGATTAATTATTACACGGTAGACAGTTAAATATTTATTAAATATAAGGGATGCATACTGTAGCGAACCAACTAATGTGCACATGAATTCAGTTTATTATCGTTATCGCAATAACAGCAAGTTCAAATTGAACTAGGGATCTTGCAAGCATTTAAAATGCCTGTTCCCAAGAGAGATTACAGCTTTATATAAGATATTAAAGCATAGGTAAGTGGAAGGAAAACATACAAGTTTTGCTTTGTTTTGTTTTTGTTTTCTATCCATTTAAATTGTAGACTAAGCAGTCTTTGCAGAAAGGGCTACTTCTTCCTACACCAAGCACACTTGAGCTACTCAAGCTGATATCAGAACATACAATCAGAGCAATTGTTTGCATATATGTGTAAGACCAAAAACAAATCCTCTGGAAGGGCTTCAGACATATAGCTAATGAAGGACATGAACATCTCTTTCTCAGTGGAAAAAAAAAAAAAGAAAAAAAAAAACACCAAAAATACATCTTTAACATCTATCTCTTCATCCCAAAACTCTGTAAATGCTTTTTAGATCTTTATCACCCAAGGAAGCAAAACTCACAGATTACTGAATTCTAAAAGTCATTGGTGTGATAGAAAGACTGATTTAATAGCACTGCACAGTTTTCTCCCACTTCTTTAGGTTCTGTTAAAGAAGCAGCTAAAGAATAGAGATACTAGCTACTGTCTAAGTTTTCGAGTGAGACTAAGGAATAATCTGGCTACAGCTCCATATGTTGTATAAGGAATGGATAACCTCTTCCCTCAAGTTGTCTATCAGTTGACATAAATAAAACCTGGAGGTTTTATCCTGAATTTATTCTTGGACTTGAGAATTGCTGTTCCTTCTGGTGACCTGAAGAAGACTTTGTGAAGCTCCTGTGCTCTTCGGAGTCTGCTCACACCCACTGTGTGGATTGATGTAATTAAAAACAGCACTTCATACAAACTTTGCCTCTGTCATATCTTGCGTACCACCAATACAACTACTATAAATGATAAAACTAATGAATGCAGTAGGAAGAAAAGACATGACGCAATGGTAATAAAATAAGCTCAATTTGTCTTCTAAAGAGCTGCCAGTGAATGTGCAATGGTAGCTAGGAAATCTGAAAGTACTGATGCATCTCAGGCAGATAAAAATCTCAACAAAAATATCTTTCCTAGCTTGAGTATGAAGGAGTCACTTCACAACGGAAGGGATATGAGAGAAAATTATGTCTATGAAGAAACATAGGCATCTAAATGCTGTTGTGGTTGCTCAAAACTATCTAAGGTTTCCACAGGTGACTTGCAAAATGACACAAGCCTTATGGAAGGGTAGCATCTGTCTGAACAGTCACCTGTAGGTTATGTTGAGATCTGAGACAGTCCTGGTTTTAAATGCTTAGTAAACTGAAAAGATGTGTCAAAACTGAATAGTGAGCATCTTCCGATAGATATTGCTTTGTATACTCTGTTTCGGAGGAATACATGATTAAATTATGCTCATTTTGAATAGAATTATGAGATTCCAGTGAAGGATTGTTTATGAGGTATAGGGAGGTGTGTGAGACTGTGGGAAAGGGATGGGAATAACTGTGGGTAAAGTAAAAAAAGAGTGGCAACCGTCCAGCACTAGGAACAAAAAGACAGAAGGGCATTTCATGCAAAGGGAGAGCAGTGAGGTAGAGCTCAAATGGCAGGAGTAGCAATCAGTTGATGTTGTTGACAGTTGGAATTGGTCAATGATTTTTTGGAAATCCAAGCCCTTAACCTTTACCAACTACTTAGAAGTAAATGATGTAGTTAGAATAACTGCACAGTTACTGTTACAGGGTAGGTTAAGCAGTCTTAACACACACACAGACAAAGAGACACACACACACATAGCTTTTAAAAAATAAAGTCATCTTCATTTTGATTCAAAGACGTCTAAAAAAATTAAAAATAAATAAATAAATAAAAGGTTTAAAATATGTTCTATATATTAAGAGTGTTTCTATGTTCCAAGAGGCTTTCCTTCGGGTACTGTAAGATGGTTTATTATCCATTATCTGTAACACAAAGATAATGAAAGTAGTTCTATTGTACTGTACTGTGAAACCCACAGGAATACCAGGATTTGACAGTCATGATATATCTCAGTTAGTTTCTAATGTGTAAAGCCATCACAAATCATAGAGCAGACAGTCTGTTGGTTAAATAAGTCTACAAAGTAAGATGATAGAGTTCTTCATTTATCTTCATTGAAACAGCTTTGACTGCTGTGTAGTTGATAAAATAAATCTAGTCCTATTCAGAATCTCTTCTCTTTGCCCATTGTAAGCAAGCAGTTTCCATTCTACTATAATAAATTCTTATGCAGCCCTCATCACCCACAATATTGGAATATCTTCCGCTAGCACATCAAGTAAAGTGACTAATGCATCAACTGTAGCTAATTTTCTTTCTCTCTCCTCTCCCAGGGGAGAGAATTGTGTATGCACTGAAGTGTTTTGATTGGAATTTTTTTTCGCTTTTTTCATAAAAGAGAAGGTAGGTCAAAGAAGTGCAACAACCAATGGACAGGCTCGTTATGATGGTCTGTTTTAAGGTGAACTCATTGTATAGTCACAGAATAATCCCTGAAAATAACCCCATGAATTTAATGTTTATATAGAAAGTTCAGTGGTGCCAGTGGATCAGAGCTGTTGATCACATTCCCACAACCTCTGTTTCCTAAAAGGGCCCATTCCTCTCCATTGCTATAAAGACACTTAAAGCATATGCACACATTTGCAATGTAAATTTTAAGGTTAGACAAGATAAATACCTCCTCCCTGCCTTCATAACTGTAAATAAAGCTCACGATTCTGAATTTGACTTTGTGTTCAATGACAAACACTAATAAAAACAGACGGTAAGTTTATGTATGTTCTGTCTCCCAGACACTCAAGATCCAATGCAGACAGTATTTGCAATTAATGGTTTAATTCCAAGCTATATTTCATGGCTGCAACCTGGCCAAAAACTGAGAAAATCATGAATATCAGTCATTGCGAGAGTAGTGTTAAGTCGTTTTGGGCAGCTGGTGAAAAACAGAAGGTATCACTCAGAAGTGTGGGTCAGTAGACTCCAAAATCAGCAAGGAATACAGAAATAGTAATAAACTATTGGCTTTGTTACCCAGTAATAGATATGTATTCTTCAGTCAACAACTGTTTCTTAGTAGCAACCTTTTAAAGTGTTTTCCTTTGCTCATCAGCATCACCACTGACCTATTTGGCTTTAATTTCAGCAAAATGTTTTTCATTTCAGACTTGGACCTATTTTCCAAGTGTTCTGCCATGTGTACTGAAGTGGTGTAGAAATATATGGTGAAAGGTTATTAGCACTGTATCATTTTACAACCGCATTAAAATGCCATACAGGACCAGAGAGACAGTTGATCTTTGGTACCATTTACCATCACATTGTTTGGATGTACCTCAGTATTAAAACACTCCCTTTCCCTTGGAAATATGACAGATGTGTCAAATGACTCATGGAGGTCTAAGATAAGAACTCTGTTAATCATCCCTGATGTTAGCAAATCATCTATCATGTCTCCTAGGCTGCTCATGTGCTGGTCTGAAACTACTATTATGTCAAGTCTAGGACATTAACTATAATTTTGCAGGCTTGAGGTTGGCCTTGGACTTTCATGTGAAATTTCTGTCAAAAAAAGTGGTTTGATTTTGGGAAGATTGGCAGAGAAGATATTTTTTTCATCTGAACAAACTTTTTCTTGAATAAAATTGTTCATGTGCTAGTCACTTGATTTTAGGCAGACTTTGAAAGGCATTTTATAAGAGAATATAACATTTAACAAAACACATAAGAAAAAAATAGAGAAAATAGAGGAGAAAGAAAACAAGAGTGAAATCAAAGTGAGATTGTGGGTTGTAAGGAACCAGCTACTTAAAATCAAGGTATTTTACTGCTCTCCCCTCTCCCCTTTAATATCATTGTGATTTCTTTAGGATGTCAATGCGGAAGAAACATTAACTCAATATTCAGATTTTGGTAACAAGGAGGAAAAATCCACTTATTGCTGAAATGGAAACAACAGATTACACTGAATAGTCAGATTTCTATTTAGATTGGCAGAGAGCAGTAGCAGCAGTGTAAAACTTTTTTTTTTTTTTTTTTCTTTTGTTCCCTGGCTGGTCTAGCAGAGTCCTGGTACAAAACAGCAATCCATTGGTTGTCTGGAAAGAAAGTAGGAAGGCTTTTAAAAGGTTTACCGGGTTAACAGACATGACTAGTTGGTTAGTGGACAAAAAAGAGACCTGGGCAGCAAACTTCGAACTACAAATTCTTTTCCAGGCTATTCATATATCTGTTTTTTTTTTTTTTGTTTGTTTGTTTGTTTGTTTTTTTTCCCCTTCATAAATTAGCATGAGGCTTTGTTATTGTTTTGTATCAGAAAGAAGTGATATGTCCATGAAAGGTGGCATATTCATTTAAAAACTTGCAGGGGAATGCTTGTCAGCTCTGGGAGGTCCTCACCGATTCCATTTTGCTGAGAGTCATGTAATGACGTTGCGGACAGCACAATGTGAAATGCCTTAACTTTTCTTTATCTTTCGCAAATCTTCTGAGCATACAAAGTAATTAAAACCTCCTGTCAGGTTAGATAGGTTCAGTCCTTATCCTTG
Source organism: Anseranas semipalmata (assembly GCA_013399115.1). Lineage (NCBI taxonomy): Eukaryota > Metazoa > Chordata > Aves > Anseriformes > Anseranatidae > Anseranas > Anseranas semipalmata. The sequence continues at coordinate 206,171 of VXAA01001100.1, forward strand.
AGTTTTCCTCAGGATCACAGGGGACAAAGACCTTGGAGTCCCTATTGTGGTCATGCGTAAGACCAAGAGCCAAGTGGTACCATGAACAACTGAAAGAGGTCATGAAACTCTGAAGGTTAATGAATCCAGCATGTCCTTATTGCACAGCTAGATCTTATTTTGAAAATACATTAGACAACTTGATTATAGGTTTTGTTTATAGCTGGGTGAAGAGGTAAAAACAATTAAATTTCCTTTTCTTTTTGCAAATCTGATGTCTGTGGTGCAAATCTGTGAGACTTTAACAGCCAGCTAAAGCTGGACTGAATTAGGGAGTGTGTGGTAGAAGGGGAGGGAGGACCAGCACATGGCTCCTAATGTACCTGGTTAAACTGGTGTCACTTTTCCTCTCGAATGAACATTGAAGCAATGTCTTGTAACAGACAATAAGCATTGCATGTAATACTCAGAGTTCTTCTATCAAAATAAAATCCAGATGATTCTGTGTTACCTAGTTGTATTGCCAGTCTCCTTCTGCTAGAGATTGATTGCTTAGTCACCAAAATAATAATCCAGAACAGAGCCAAGAAGTAAAGAAATAACAATATATCACAACACTTTCATGAAGGAGCAATGAATGCTAATTGCATACATCTGAGTCAAGGATACACTATGACTTCAAATTAATCTTTGGCTAAGCTGTGAGGAAAGTAGGACAAATCCTCTTTCTTCAGTAAAATTTGAGGACTGTGTCCCATACTTCCTGGTGCTTTTAGCATCTAGTCCCATGAGATCTGGACTTTCCAGGCCTGGGTTCTTCAAATGGTACATATACTTGTTAAATCTATTATTCCTAACAAACTAGAAATACTCTTAAGTTAGTCTTTTACACTGTATGTGAACTGCACTGGAATTTGCTACATTAAATTATTGAAAATATATTTCCACAAGCAAATAGAAGGTGTAAAAGGTTTGCTCACAGCTGTTTACTGCACTTATTCATCAATTCACTGATTTTAAAAACAGAATGGATTATAATGGTTATCTAGTCTGGCCTCTTGCAGGCCTTATGCCATCCAGTCCTACCAAATGATACCTGCACTGAGATTTTAATGTCCTGCCCAGCTATAGAGTTCTTTTAAATATGCACAGTGATGAATTGCAAGGTGCCTCACTTTCTTTTTAAAGATAAGATGCATTTTTTTAGATGTGTAAAGTCTTTTTCATTTTACATGCCCTTTCATGAATAATAGTAATAAAAAAAAAAACTGTATGCTTTGCAGCTGAGGCCTACACTGGCAGCAGAACACTGGGGACAATTAAAAACATGCTTACCTACATAGAAAGTATTTTAAATTATATTTGTAGTGGAGCTCAAATACACATCTCCCTACTTTAAGAATTTCTGGTTGGACAAAAGGGCTACTGCTGTAGTTACAAGGGAAAACAACAACAACAACAAACAAAACAAAATAGAACAAAAACGCACAACCAAAAGCCTGAAACTTATTTGCTTGATCAGCTCCACCTGAGGTACACAATATTTGCAGCTGCAGCAAGTTGTTGTTGTGTTTTGCATCTATACCTCTAGGGGATTAGTTTCCATTTTTTCCATCATTTGTCTTTGAGAAAGAAGAGATAAAAAGGAACTTAAATCTGATTTTTCAACCTTTGTGCTCAAACAAAATACCTTCCCATTTGGCAGTGGAAAGACGAATGGATTTAGGAAAAGTCTATAGCATTTCTGGAGAGAGGCAACCCATGAAAAACGTAAAACTACCAGAAACCCAATCATCCTATGCTTTATACAGATGTTGGTTGGATAAGAGGCAAAACGGAATAGGTGGAAAGGATTTTTTTTGCCCAGGAATACTTTGTGCATTTTTAGCTGATGAAGAATATTTTGCAAATAACTTATTGACAAAAAAATGACAGCAAATTTGATCTGATGAAACTCAGCATGGTATGAGGTAAACACTGAAAACACACTGCCCTACATGCTCTGGTGCTTTTCTTCATGGTTTCCACCACTGTAGATAAAATTAAGAGGCAGCAATCAGGAATGGTTTAGACAGACCTGACCCTGTCTGGGCAGATGATGCTTTGAGATCCAACCCAGAATCGGGGAACAGCAAGAGCATGGCTGCTCCATGGTCAGCAGAAACCTGAAGAATAGCTGTACTGTTTGTCCGTGCCCAGATGCTGGCTGGTGGCTGCAGGGGCCTCTGTGGCAGAGGCCAGGGCTGCCCCATGCCAGACACAGCCGGCTCCAACGGCCCCACTGCAGGGCACAGCTGAGCCCAGCAGCCAAGCTGGCGGCACCTCGGGGAAAACAGATTTCAGAAAGGGCAAAGCGGGCACAGGCCGAGGAGGAGGCACAGGGCCAGGGAGAAGCAGCAGAGGGCCCAGGCCCGAGGAGGAGGAGGGCAGCAGGGGCTCCAGGCCCACAGCAGGGATTCCCCGGCAGCCCTGCAGAGCCCCTGCTGGAGCAGATCTCCCCCCTGCAGCCCGGGGAGGGCCCACGCCGCAGCAGGGGGACATTTCCTGAGGGAGCTGCGGCCGTGGGGAGCCCCCGTGGGAGCAGGGTGTTCCTGAAGGGCTGCAGCCCAGGGCAGGGCCCCGCTGGAGCAGGGCGAGGTGTGAGGAGGAAGGAGCGGCCGAGAGGGGCTGTGGTGGGCTGAGCGCAACCCCCATCCCATCCCCTGTGCTTCTGGGGGAGAGGGGTCGGGAGTGAAGGGGGACATTAGGCCCGGGAAAGGGGGTGAGAGGAAAGTGTCATTTTAATTTTTTGTCTTTATCACTATCTCGATCTGCATTAAATTACTTTTCCCAAATTGTGTCTGTTTTGCCTTTAGTGGTATAAGTAGGTGATGTCCTTGACTTTATCTTAAACCCATGGACTTTTCCTTCCTGTTTTCTCTCTCTGTCCTGCTGAGAATTGGGAATGAGAGAGCAGCTGGTTGGATGCTTAGCTATTTTCCAGGGTTAACCCACCACAGTAGGCCAGTTTTAGAATTGCAATTTTAAATAATTCTTTTTGGCTTAGCAAATGTTAGCTTCTTTGAAGGATTGGAAGAGAAAGAGAATGCAATTTCAGCGTCAGTTTCAACAAATATAAGAGAGAATTATTGCTTTTTTGGCAAGGAAAACACTACCAATGGAAATCTTTTTCATGACATATACTTACTCCAACCTTTTTCCTATAGTAAATACTTTATAATTTTTTCTTTTAAAAGGAGTCTGAGTGACTATTGATCTGTTTAGAATGGTCTATCACAAAATGCTTTAAAGATAATATTTGTCTCTAATCATGCTTTCAGCTTTGTCATGGGATTTATCTTCAGAAGAAAATAACTAGTGCTGGCTATTCCTTCCAGAGTCTCCCTGTGTCTGAGGAGAGCAGGGAACCTGGGCTCTCCAGGTGTGCTGCAGAGAGGATGAACTTCTGGAGCTTTAAAGAGCATCTGCCAACTCACTAGCCTTATGTAACTCCATCAACATGAGTTTCTCATCCCTCCTCATCTGGTACCAGAATCAGACAGACAGATGAATGGACACACGGTTTCTTTACTCATTGTAATATCAAGCAAGTATGATGTCTTGTACAGGTGACCAAACAGCTATAAGGTCCAGCTGCATCACAGCTTAAATTCAAAAGATCTAGTCTATGATTCACCTTTACAAACATTTAATCCATTCCCCATACCTCATTTCATATATCATGCTATTGGTTTTCGTATTCTATCATACATCAGTCATATCCTTTTTAATTGGCAATTTTGGCTACACAATGAGCTTTCACACAAATTTCAGTCATTTGCAGCACTCTGTTCATTTCATGTTGTGTATTTTGAAGTGCTATATTTAGCTATTTCCTGTTTTTCATATTCTCTTCCAGAAAGTATCAGAGGTGTCTCATGTAGATCTTCATTAGTCCTTTGATGAATTGCAATCATCCTGCTCATCAGTCTGGTACCAGCTGCTCTTCAGTTAAACTGCTGAGTTTTGCTGATGTTGACATTAGCATCTGCAATTCTTTTAAAATCAACAGTTGCCCTGGAAGTCAGTCCCTAAGAAATGTATTTTATAGTTAGGCATACAGTATAAGCTAGGCTTGTTCTACAACTGATTGAAACAGGTGCCTCAAGGGAGACATTTATGCACTGTACAATGAATGCTAATTTTTAAAAGAGAACCACCTTTCAGACTCTGTGAACTATAGAAGGAGCCTAGATGATTAGCTTAGATTTGACTTTTGGTGGCTTAAGTTAGGTAATATAAATCCCAAACTGCACTCCTGGAGTTTATTGGCATTTAATCAACAGATCTTATTTGTATGCAGCTATCTATTTTTAAACAAATATAATCTAGTTAATGAAAATAAGCCAAGACAACAAAAGGAAATATTGGAGTTGTAGTGCTAGCTCTAAAGAAATCAATGCAAATTTATACTAACTTCTCTACAAGCAAGATTTTTGCTTTGGTTTCAAAGCCTGATTTAGAGGTATTGATTGCAAATATGAGGACTGGAGCTTTCTTATTGGCATCCTTAAATACTGGGTTATCAAGATATTTGAATACTTCTGAGGATTGGGAATTTACCTGTTGTCTTAATTCCAAAGCTAAATAATGAAGGAAGATAATTTTCTTACCTTGATATGTGTGGTAAGATACAACTGTTAAATACTAGAATAAGAGAAGGGAATATGTATACCAAAAAAAAAAAAAAAAGAAAAAAAAACAGAAACAAACAAAAGCAACAACGACCATAACAAAAAACGTATCAAAAACAATCTTTGCCCTTAGCAAAGTGCTGTCTACCATACCTTATGTTTGCTCATTTTAAGACAAATGATGTCTATTGACCCCTCCTCTCTCTGTAAGTCATCCAAAGTTATTTTATTTGGATAACTAAATTGTTAGAAGTTACAGTTATCGAAGAATATGCAACAATAATTAAGCTGAATAATCAAGTCTGTGGAACAGCTAGCTCAGGACATTAACCAACACATTTAAGCACAAAAATTGGCCTAGGCACAGAATAAGCTGTTTCGGAAAGTCTTTGGGATTTTCTGAAATTGCCACTTCATAACAAGTGTTTTGTTATAAAGGGGTTTGGTAGGTCAGTCAACCTCCTTGTTACAAGTCAGTTTATTGTCTCAAACCAGTTGTTTGTCTTAGTCATGCTGAGAAGACAATGAATTACTGACAGGGAAGGCAAGCTGAGGGGTTCCTGGGCCACCCTAGGGATTAATGATACAAGTGGACTGGATATGCACACAAGCTATCCCACAATTTTAACTATAAGGCAACCTGGAGTTTCATGCTTAAAATTGAAATTCCGTAGCTTTTGCAAAGCTGGTAATTTTTTTTATTATTATTTTTTTTTTTGATTTGCATTTGAAGGCAAGAAGAATGTGACTGCAGATGGCTTTTTGCTTTATTGGTTACCCATAGTCTTTACTCAGATATAATTATTTGTTCAATGGTAGAAGAAAGATTGTTTTATCAGTTAGTATCTCTTCAAGCTTATGTGAAAGACTATCTGGAATGAGTTTAAAACTTTATTTGCAAACTTATTAGTTGGGAAGGTGAGCTTCAGTTTTAATTCATTAATTAAGAAAAAAAAAGATAAAATATGGACTGTCATTTCAGTCCCTTTTAATGAAATTTCTCGAAACTTTGAGAAACACTTTTTTTTTTTTTTTTTTTTTTTTCCTGCCTTGGCCTCTTATCAGTAATGGTAGTTTCCATACAATTTGTTTTTAATGTCTAGTTGAATACTAATAAAGAGAGCTTATACTCCTGTGGTGGTTTCACACTGATGGCTGGCTAAACTCCACCACACCCATCTCTCACTCCTGCTCCTCAAAGGAACAGGGGGAGAAAATAAAATGAAAAAGGGCTGAAGGGTTGAGTTAAGGACAGGGAGATCACTCACTAGTCACAGGCAAAACAGACCAGTGTAGGGAGATTAATATAGTTTATTGCTTACTGCTAATAGTAGGGAGCAGTGAGCAACTAAAAGCAAACTAGAAACAACTTCACTACCCACCCTCCTCTACGTCCTCCTCCTGAGTGGCACAGGGGAAATGGGGAATGGTCAGTCTCTTCCTCTTTTCCAGTGTGGGGTCCCTCTCACAGGATGCAGTCCTTCCCAGTCTGATCCTCTGTGGGCTTCCAACAGGCTGCAGTTCATCAAGAACTGCTCCAATATGGGTCCATACCACAGGGTCCATCCTTCAGGAATGGACTGCTCCAACATGGGTCCCACACGGGTGGCAGCTCTGGCCAGACCTCCTGGTGGGCTACTCTCCATGGGCTTCAGGTCTGGCCCAGAGCCTGCTCCTGCGTGGCCTCCTCCATGGGCACAGTGGAGCACCTCCTCCCCTCCTTCTTCACTGTCCTGGGCGTCTGCAGGATTATTTCTCTCTACATTTTCTCACTCCTCTCTCCCAGCTGCTGTTGTGCAGCAGATTTTTCCTTTCCTTGATATGCTCTCACATAGGTACAATTAACATCACTTATTGGCTCAGCTTTGGCCAGGGGTGGGTTCCTTTTGGAGCTGTCTGGAAGTGTTTCTTATGTAACTTGGGGCAGCTTCTGGACTCTTCTCAAAGAAGCCCCCTCACTACCAAACCTTGCTGCATAAGCCTAAGACAACTCATTGTCTGTAGCTCAAATTATCTTTGCATTTTATCAGTCGTTAAAAAAATTCTAAGATGCAGTATCATTTTTCAAGTATAGTGGATTCTGGTTAAGACCAGGCTAAACAAGATATTTTCATTAGCTAAGCACAGAATATATTAAAGAAAGATAAAAGTTAACACAAATATTTTGGCAGTTATATGGGATGTAAATCAGGTGTTGTTTTGTTAATGCCAATAGTTTTAAATGAGTTGCAAATGAAAACTGTAGCCAAAAGAAGGGGTAGTATCTTCTGAACAATGTAAACAAGTATCTGTATTTTTGTCTGAGAATTAAGAACAAATGTTGAAACTTAACAAGGAACATTGAAATATCCAAGACCAAGAGTTCTCTTTTCATTGCAACAGATATTAGATTCAAACTTGCTCCACTTGAAATCAGTGGAAACACACTCAATATTTGCCACATAGATGATAGTTTGAGTTCTTGGTAATTTATATAGACAAACTTTCTGACCACAGTTCAAACGAGCACTAAACAGTATGAGTAGGTTGACCTCTACTCAGTGAAGCATGTATGTGTATGTTTCATTTAAAGTGCTTGGTGGGGGATTTGCATTTTTTGCTTTAATTAAATATATTCTTAAACACATTAGTCAATAAGAGTGATCTGCTAATGTGGAGTCTAAGACTATGCTAGATCACGTAGCTGAATGAGTAAATAAATGTGTTTCGCTATTAATAACTTGTTTGAATACTCAAAGGATTTGGTCTTAGAAACACTTTAGCTTTTGCATTGGAAACACTACAACCCAAGATTCATGAAGAATAAAGAAACAATTTTCACAGAATAAGAGAAGACTTTCAGTGTCCTGGTTATCTTTTTTCTCCCTTTGACATTTATAGATGAAAGAATAAGAAAAGATTCAGTTCCCATTGTTTCCTAGGGAAAAGGCCAAAGGTGACAGGACTTTTCCAAAAACTACTGGCTGCTATGATCAATGTGTTTTGCCCAAAATATCTCTGGCTGGTATGTAGAAATGTCAGAACAATAAAGCAGTTGTCCTCTGGAGGCTGGCTTTAAATTATCACAAATTACCAAAAATCCCAAGTTCTTCAGCTGTAGCCAAGCTATCCCACCTTGAAGATGTTGTTTCAAGAATCTAACACTTACTGACTTTTGGCTGGAATCCTGATATTTTCTAGAATCACTAACTCGAATTGGTGCTGCCAAAGGTACAAGACACCTTACAAGACTGGATTACAATATGTTGTGGTTTGACCCGGCAGGCAGCTAAGCACCACGCAGCCATTCGCTCCCCCCCGCAGTGGGATGGGGGAGAGAATTGGGAAGGAAAAAAAAAGTAAAAAAAAAAAACAAACAACTCATGGGTTGAGATAAAGACAGTTTAATAGGACAGAAAAGGAAGGGAGATAATAATAATAATAATAATAATAATAATAATAATAATAATAATAGAATGTACAGAACAAGTGATGCACAATGCAATTGCTCACCACCCGCTGACTGGCGAGCAGCGGTACACCCCCACCCCAGCTAGCCACCCCATATCAATTGTTCAGCATGATGTCATATGGTATGGAATATCCCTTTGGCCAGTTTGGGTCAGCTGTCCTGGTTCTGTCCCCTCCCAGCTCCCTGTGCACCCCCAGCCTCCTCGCTGGCAGGGCAGCACGAGAAGCTGAAAAGTCCTTGGCTCTGTGTAAGCACTGCTCTGCAACAACTAAACATCAGTGTGTTATCAGCATTGTTCTCATCTTGAATTCAAAACACAGGACTACTTCTAGCCCAGCTGAAACCAGGACACAATACTCCAGGCAAGACTGGATTTCAGACAATGCAAAATTGGAAGAAGTGCTTTGTGCACCAGATGGTTGTGCATTCAAAGGGACCTTGGCAGGCTGGAGAAATGGACTGACAGGAAACTTGTGAAGGTGAACAAAGGGAAAAGCCAAGTCCTGCACCAGAGGAGGAATATCCCCAGGCATCAGTACAGGCTGGGCACCAACGGGCTGGGAAGTAGGTCTGCAGAGAAGGAGCTGTGGGGGGCTTGGTGAACAACAAGTTGCATAAAATTCAGCAATTGGCCCTTGTGGCAAAGAAGGTCAACAGCTTCCCAGGGTGCATTAGGCAGAGCGTTGCCAGAAGAATCTGGCATTTGTCCTTGTTAAATTTCATTCCACTGCTGATGGCCCAGTACTCCAATGTATCTAGATCCCCCTGCAAAGACTCTTCTCCCTCCAGAGAGTCAACAGCACTTTCCAGTTTAGTATCATCAGCAAATTTACTAAGGATATATTCAACTCCTGCATCCAGATCATTGGTACAATTATTGAACATAACTGGCCCTAGAATTGAACTCTGGGGAACACTGCAAGAGACTGGCCACCAGCCAGGTCTATCTCCATTCACTACAACATACCATTGTAGGATGAGCCTTGCTAAAATACAGAAAAACTACGTCCACCTCCTTCCTTTCATCCACTGAGTGATTTTGTCATAGAAAGATACCAAATTATTGAGACCAAACTTTCCTTTCATGAACCCATGTGACTGTGCCTGAAGATTATGTTATCCTTTAAGTACCTTTTGGTGGCATCTTCTCCATAATTTTTCAGGTGCTGAAGTTAAACTAATAGGTCTATAATTTCTACGGCCTTCTCTCATGCCTTTCTTGTAAATTGGGATAATGTTGACTAGTTTCCAGTCAGCATTATTACACAAATTTATTTTTCCTAATTCATTGCAAATTGATATTTTTGTATTTCTTTCTTTCCTGTGGATGTTTCCATTTTAAAAAAACAGGCCAGGGTTCATTCAGAAGACATTTTGAAGGAAAAAGGACAGCAGTCTAAAGGCACAGTGTGTTCCAGTTCACATTGTCTGAATGATTGTGTTTATACAAGACCCAAGTTCCCAGGTCCTTGGATTTCTTTTGTAGGTGCATTGGTTTCTGATGGACGTAAACTCAGCACAAGTCAGGAGAGGGCCATTGCCTTCTTTGGATAAGCAATCAATTCATACATAGAAGAGGTGACAAAATATTTAGTACTTCTGAACACCAGGTCACTTTGCCAACTGCCTACTGTGGATATGGGAATTCCACTAATTTTTGAAAATATTAATTTAAGTTTATCCAAGGTCACATATCCAGGAACCATGACTTCTCGATCCTTTGCTACATGCTCTTCATTTCAGTAACCCTCATTTTCCTTTTAAAATTCCTGACTTTCTGCTTTTAACATTTTTATTCTGTCCTGTTGGTATCTCCTGAACTCTGTAAGTAGAGGCAAGTGAGATGAGTCCAGAATATTTAAAAGGCTAAAATCTCTGTAAGTCCATTACGAGTTTATAGTTTTAAACAGACTGTACTGGTCATTAAAATTCTGATGCCTTTGCCTGACAAAGATTGTAATGATAATAGAAAAAGGCATTAAATGGAATCTATTCTGAAGATGATTGCAAAGGATACAGGCCTAACTCATTCTCATTATAGCTGTGTGTTGGTGTAATTGTGAGTCTTACTCAGATACCTGAAATACTTGGAGAGAATTTTATTGTGATTGTAAAAAGGAGCTACTTAATTTGATTTAAAATTGGAACTGTAGTTGCCTACTTTTACTGTACTGCAAATGGCATAGGAACAGCTGACATTGATTCTGCATAGGTCTGCAGGAATATTTTTCTCCTGCTTAAGCCCAGCTACTGATACTCAAGACACCTATATATGGTTTTAAGACTCAATTTGCTGATTATCCACAAAGCTGACATTTCAGCTGCTCTAGTTGTGTAGTTTATGATGAAACCACACTGGAGAAAATCCTACAATTTTAGATTGTATGGAAACATGTCCTTGTCTTCATGTGGATGATCTTGAGGATGCTGCCTGGGTATTTACTTCCAGGTAGATTTTTTTTTTTTCTTTTTAGCTTTCTGGTGATGAAAAGTGATAAATATCAGCTTCAGAGTTATCCCAGAAAGATTTCAATGTTGCCTACCTGAGAATCTAGGAAGCCACAATTCATGGATCAGGCTAATGTGAAAAAAGGGAGTTGTGTTCCAGGAGTGCTCAGGCAGCTCCTAGGACCAATAAGTTCAAGCAACAGGGTAGAAATGGCATGCTATTGTGTGGAAGACACAAGTCCATTCATTCCTAACAACTTTAAAAGCAAGGAAGCCGTGCCGTACAGGCTATATGATGAGATGTTACTATAACATCAGTGGAAATGCATGGAAATTTGGTCTATAACTGCTGAAGCACACATTTACATCTTTATGAACTTTCATGGAGACAAACCCTCAGTTACTCTGTCTTTCACAGTGAGCTTAGGGATTATCTGGTACCAAAATACTTACAAATTAATGAAGTGGACTGTTTAGAGTTCTGACTTTTAGTTAAGGAATAATCATTTGCACTTATTACACTTTTGTCTGTTATTAGATAAACACAGGTAATATTTTCAAGGATGCCTAAATGCTTTAGGAGCCTGGCTTCCAGATTTAAAAATCAAAGGCTTTGGGAGAGAAAGTTGTCTTTAACCAGATCCAGATATTATTAGCTTTTAGGCAGAGTATAATAAACAGACAGTAATTTGCCATACAAATTAAGTCCTTCTATTTAATTACTGCTAGCAGAAATAGTCGAATAATGAAACTGAAAGCAGAGGTCAGGTGGTGGCATCATATTTTGATGAAGAAGAGTCTTGGAAACCTGATGTCACCCATTGCCCATATGTGGTCTAATGGAAATATTAGTTGAATTAGAAATTTCATGTGATAGCTGTATTATTCTGCTTCAAGTATCATTTACCCCTGAAGAAGTCAGGTGCAAAAGAGAGTACTTGCATCCAAGTATGATATGAAGGAACTAGAGGGAATCTCACAGACCTGACATTAATCTTTGAGCAGCTGGGCAGAAAAGTACATTATTTTATAAAACTTCTAATAATGAAGGAAAATATACTTCAAACATAATAGCATTCACAAAAATGTTTCTTTTTTTATCTTTTTTTTTATCTTTTTTTTTTTTTTTAAGGAAATAAAGTAGTTGCATCTAGATGAGGACCTGTTTTGAGAGTCCTTTTGAGTAAGTAAAATATAAGCAAGTTTCATTAGCACTTTTTCCCAGGTTTCATGCACAACTACTTGCTTAAGGAATAAGCCACAAAGAAAAAAATAACAACATTTAAATAACCTTCAACTTTTAATTTCACTTGAGGCAAATCTCAGATCAACTGGAGTTCATAATCCTGGAGAAATTTTAAGCAGATCTTTTCTGAAGAGTGAATAATTTGTTGAAATGTTCTATTTCCAGTCTCACACATTCCAACTGACTTGTCTTCCTCATCTTTTTCTCTGAAAGTAGTTTCTGCTTCCAGAAAGGCAGGAAAAAGGATAAAGGGAAAATGCATACAAGTGACTGACTTATATTACCTTTTTTTTTTTTTTCTTTCGTGTGGTGCACTCCAAAATTGACCACAGTGGACAGACTTTTCAAAACTAAAAAATATTTTTTTTCTGTTTGCAAAGATAAAATCTGAGTTCTCCTCAAATCACCTGTTTCTCAATGTGGATTACACAGCTCAAGACTAATGATAGACATTAACTTGCTAGAAGATATCTGTCTTAGTGTAGATCCAAAATGCTGCTAATACTTGCACAAGAAATGAGAGTCAATCTTTTTAAATCATCCATATTCAGTCCTTTTACCCTAAAGTGTTATCGATGAATTCCAGTATCAGCTTTTTCTGCATGGCTGTGTACTGAATTTGCTCTAAGAATATGAGTCCCATGAAAACTCCCTTAAAGCAGTTACAGAGATCAGTTCATAATTGGCAACTTAGAATTCTCTGAAGGAAAGAAAATGTCATGAAAATATTGCAAGCAGCAGGAAAACATGGAAGAATCAAAGCTCACAAATGACTGAGGGGAAAAATATATATTTTAGCATCATATGTGTCATGTGTCCTTATCAAAGTATAAAACTTAATCAACCAAACTCATACAAAGTAGAATACCTACAGGTGCTCCCTTGTGGCAGTCTTGACAAATTTCCATAATACCGAACCAGGTGGTTGAAAACATAACAATACAAAACAAAAATGTCTGTTGTCAAAGGCAGAATCTTTGCTTCTGTAACACAGAAAACCAGTTCTCATGCAGTCCCAGAAGGCAAAGGCAGGGACTTGGAGAATGATGAACTGCCCTCTGTAGGAGAAGATCAGGTCTGAGACCATCTAAGGAACCTGAGGGTATACAAGTCCACGGGACCTGATGAGATGCATCCATGGGTCCTGAGGGAACTGGCAGATGAAGTTGCTAAGCCACTGTCCATCATATTTGAGAAGTCGTGGCAGTCTGGTGAAGTTCCCAGTGACTGGAAGAGGGGAAACATAACCCCCATTTTTAAAAAGGGAAAAAAGGAAGACCCGGGAAACTACAGGCCAGTCAGTCTCACCTCTGTGCCTGGCAAGATCAAGGAGCAAATCCTCATGGAAACTATGCTAAGGCACATGAAAACTAAGGAGGTGATTGGTGACATCCAACATGGTTCACTAAGGGCAGATCATGCCTGACAAATCTGGTGGCCTTCTACGACAGCGTTACAACATTGGTGGATAAGAGAAGAGCAGCTGACATCATCCACCTGGACTTGTGCAAAGCATTTGACAGTGTCCCACATGACATCCTTGTCTCTAAATTGAAGAGACATGGATTTGATGGATGGACCACTAGGTGGGTAAGGAATTGGCTGGATGGTTGCACTCAAAGAGTTGAAGTCAATGGCTCAATATCCAAGTGGAGATCAGGGATGAGTAGTGTTCCTCAGTGGTCGGTATTGGGACCAGCGTTGTTTAACATCTTTGTCAGTGACATGGACAGTGGGATTGAGTGCACCCTCAGCAAGTTCGCTGATGACAACAAGCTGTGTGGTGCAGTAGATACACTGGAGGGAAGGGATGCCATCCAAAGGGACCTGAACAGGCTTGAGAGGTGGGCCCGTGTGAACCTCATGAAGTTCAGCAAGGCCAAGTGCAAGGTCCTGCATCTGGGCCAGGGCAATCCCAAGCACGAATACAGGCTGGGTGGAGAATGGATTGAGAGCAGCTCTGAGGAGAAGGACCTGGGGGTGTTGGTTGATGAGAAGCTCAACATGAGCTGGCAACTTGTGCTTGCAGCCCAGAAAGCCAACTGGATTCTGGGCTATATCAAAAGAAGTGTGACCAGCAGGTCGAGGGAGGTGATTGTCCTCTTCTACTCTGCTCTCATGGGGCTCCCCCTGGAGTGCTGTGTTCATCTCTGGGGCCCCCAGCACTAGAAGGACATGGACCTATTAGAGTGAGTCCACAGGAGGGCCATGAGGATGATCAAAGGGCTGGAGCACCTCTCATATGAAGACAGGCTGAGGGAGTTGGGGTTGTTCAGCTTGGAGAAGAGAAGGCTCCAGGGAGACCTTATAGCGGCCTTCCAGTACCTAAAGGGGTCCTACAGGAAAGCTAGGGAGGGTTTCTTTGTCAGGGAGTGTAGTGATAGGACAAGGAGTAATGGTTTTAAACTAAAAAAGGGTAGATTTAGATTAGATATTAGGAAAAAATTCCTTACTCTGAGGGAGGTGAGGCACTGGAACAGGTTTCCCAGAGAAGCTGTGGCTGTCCCATCCCTGGAAGTGTTGAAGGCCAGTTTTGATGGAGCTTTGAGCAACTTGGTCTAGTGGGAGGTGTCCTTGCCCATGGCAGGGAGGTTGGAACCAGATGATCTTTAAGGTCCCTTCCAACCCAAACTATTTTATCATTCTATGATTCTATGAGAACAATTACAATTAAGTCTAATAAGAAACACAGAATCTTCCCACTGTGTCCCAGGAGCTAAAGGAGACATGGATGTTATTTATAAGTCACTGGACATGTATGTTTAAGTGGATGCTACTGACTAAAATTGGTTAGGGAAACTTGTTTATCCCTTTTCAAGAAAATATTCTGCCACTGTATAATTGTATATGTGTATTGGTACATATAATATACATACAATGGTGAACGCAGATAGAAATCCTACTTTATTATACAATCTGAGAAAAAAAAAAAGTTGTGGACAGTAACAGAAATCTGAGGCCCATTTTCTTTTCTAATTGATTAAAAATCAATATTTCATACAGATAGAACTGTTACCAAATAAGATAGAAAGATTGCTCAGCTGAGAAAACATTAATCTTTTTTGCGAAGTAGATAGTTTTTATGCAACTCTATGTGTTTGCATATGCACGTGTGCCTTTGTCTGTAGACATACTTTTGTGTATATTATATCCCAAGAAATCAATGCTATGCCATGTTTTTGCTTAAACTTCTGTTTTGTAATATGGATTCTTGGAAAGGAAGATTCATGGCCTGCTAATGTGGTGCAAATTGTCTTACAAGATTCTTAGTACTGGTCAATATGTTTACTGTTTTAGCGAGTAAACCCTTACCCTTGAGAGATATGGCCCAAAGAACAAAGAAATGTTTGGTGAACAGAAAGCAGGAAATACAAATAGAGAATACACTGAACATATTAGTTTTAAATGCTGTGCCCAGATTCTTCAGCACTTGCTCACAGCAGTTTTTCTTTGACATAGTAGAAAAGTTCATGATTTATGTCATGCAAATAACAGGAGAAAGTATGCTGTCATTTAAATATGCTTCATTGGAAAACAGTGAAAACAATTCTAAAGGCATGCATTTTTGAACAGCATAAACAGTTCAACTGCAAAAGCAAGATATCTATATCGATTCAAACAAAGTCAGTTACTGGGGAGAAAATAGAAACAGAGAAAAGCTACTCGTTCTCTCTTGTCTAAGGTTACAGAATTTGTACTAGTTATATCACCATTTATTCTCTTTAACATCTAGACAAAAGTGAGTGCAATTAGGAGTAAGCTTTTTTAATTTTTAGACTACCGTATACGATTCTCCTATTAATTGCAAAAGGCCACGGGCTTTGCGTTGACCTGATCTTGCAAGATTGCGTAGTTTGTCTGGATTTGTCTTAGCCTGTGCTGTATTTTAGCTTCTTTTTGTTGTAGCAATAATTTTCTAGCCATCAGGTTAGTGTTATCCAAACTTATTTAAATTTTAGTTTAACTTTGTGGAATTGTATGGCATACTGCCTATTGTTCATGGATAAATAAAGTAAAACAAGTACTTTGTGCAGGGTGAACTACCTATGACCAAAGAATAAAAATGTATGCTTTAGATGAGGTCAGGCACAAGATGACACAAGAAGCACTAGGACTCTACACACAAATCACATTGGCCAGCTACTGGTGACTAAAAGAATATACAAATAAATAAATAAAAATTGAGTCAGGTGAAAGAGGGTTTAGGGATAGTAACAGAAAAACAAGCATAATGTGGCATTAGAAACCAGTAAAGTGCTAGGTGAGTTACTGCAAGGATGAAAGAGGATAGCCTTCTAGAGGAGGACTGAAGCTAGTAACCATGGAACACAAATGGACATTGGACAGGTGAGAAAAACACCACAGGAAAAGGAATAGATCCTAGAAAGCTTTTGTATATCAGTCTTAAGTGTGTTATTAACTGCAAGTTTTAGTATCATCCTTTAGTATATATCCTGCAGGGACGCGATGAGGAAG
>VXAA01001101.1:0-29567 GCA_013399115.1 Anseranas semipalmata
TGTGCTCTGTGTGTGCTCTGTGTCCCAGCCCGAGGTACCCCCTCTACCTCCCCTTGTGCAGGGAAAGTCACTTCGCTGCTTTCGCCCCCAAAACAAAATGAGCCTGAGCTGAACTGACCGCTGGTGTAAATGGGCATCGGTCTCTTGACCGGTGGATGGGTGTGTAACCTGCGTTAGCGGTACGACCCCCGCGGCAGGATGTGGAGCGGTGTGTGGTTATAGACCGCGGAGATCCTGTGCTCGGGTGTTCCTTGCACCAGTAAAATAATTGTGCCCTCTTATTTCAGGTGTATAAACCACACTGCTTTTTGCATTGTCTTAGGACGCAAAGTACGGAACTTGGTCTCAACTTTTTGAGGATACGTTAACTGAACTTATGTTATTTCTTTGGTCCAGGTAGAGATCTTACGACCCAAAGAAGATGTCAAGACGCAGGTAAACTGCCAGCACTGTAATACACCAAGATAATCTGCGTTCATCTCACAGGTGCTGCTGTCTTAACGCTGAATGTCTCTTTGCAGTAGCCGTTTGCAAGCCAAGCAGCAGCAGCCACTGCCATGTCAAGAAGAGCCTTCACAAGAACTGCAGGCACCAGAACATCTCCAGACAAGAAAAAGGCGAACCGCAGAGGTGACCAATGTGGATGACTCAAAGTTTAATAATATTAGGTTACCAAGTTACCAATAATATCCAAGTTACCCAGGTCACTTGGATGGGGAAAATCTTTGCTCTGAGGAGTGAGAAAATGGGGCAGGAGTAGCAGCACTTTGCTTTAACTTTGGAAGTGGGAGTGCTGGTCATTGTCAATCTACTGATGTGCATCTCTCTTCTCAGCAGGAGATTAAGAAGAAAGAAGATGGGAAAGTTGCTAAAAAACATCAATATGAGATTAAGGTAACTCAATCCTGAATACTAGTTCAGACTAGGTGAGGGAATCCATCTAGCTAATACTGGTGGGTGTGAAGTCATGCGTTCCATTCTAGGAAGTATTGAAAAAGGCAAGTTTCTACCTTCAAGTGTAGAAAGTATGTCAGCTTTGCACCTTAGCATCTCTATACATTTTTTGCTTTTTACAACCAGTTTGTGAACTAAGTTCGCTCCTCGGATACTTACTTCAGTCTAGCTAATAGCCTTAGATACGCTAAGGAAATTGTATTTACTTTACCTTGCAAGACAGCTATGTAGGAAATGTTCCTATGTTCAGGGGCAGGTGTTGCCATTCTTTGTGAATGGGGTCACCCTAATTCCATAGAACATAATTAAAGCTCAGTTGTCACCATTTTGAAGGCTGTCAGCCATTACAGTGTTACATACGCTTAACACACTGGATACTCCTTACTTGTATTGGTTATGTACAACCAAATAAGTGACAGTGAAACAAGTTACAGACTTAGCTAAAGTAATCTAGAATTCTTTCTCTGAAGCTTTCTGCATGAAATAACTTTGGGCTTCTCTCCTTTTGAGTCATTGCATATTTGGCATTGGCAAGCTGAGAGATACCCACTGAGCAAGCAGCAGCTGTGAACTATCTAGCTCTGGAGCTGAGATGGGTGGCTCCTCCCTGGAGTACTTAATTGGAAGATAACAAGTTGCTGAATTTCCACTGAGAGACAGCAGAACCTCCACCCTCTCCTTTCTTTTCCCTCTGAATAGATAAGTAGATAGGACCAGCAATCTAATGTCCTGTTTTCTAGTAGCAGTAAGTACCTTTTTGTTAGGTACTGTAACTGTAGAGCGCAAGCAATGGATAGTCTACATGTGGGTTCGTAAACCAACGACAGTTCTCTTCCTCAAAGCAGAGTTCCTCGGATTTGTAAAATTTGTTTGTTTTTTCTCTTGGCTACAAAAGACTTTGGCATTTAGTCTCTCTCTCTTGGTTTCTCTTCCTGTATTTATGCTGAGGTCCAAAAAAGCTAACGCATATTACGTACATTGTTGTTACCATAATCTACATCTCGCCTCTCATGCTATCCTAGTAAAATCAACATTTAAAGGACACCTTGTTTATGTTGCAGAGCTGTTGGCCGCCTACGATAACAGGAGGCATCTCACCTTGCATAATTATTGAAACGCCTCACAAAGAATCAGTAACCACTGACTTTTCAAGATTCAAAAAATACAGGTTCAGAAACCTCTTCATAAATCCATCACCTTTGCCTGAACTCAAGTAAGTTGACCAGATACAGCAGGTATTGATGTCTTATTGCTTATGCTGAACTACTGTGGTAGTATCTGATGTTGTATTGTGTTTGTGTAATAGCAAGCAATACTCAACCCATTCCTCTACTTGTGTCTTCATCCCACAAACAATTCAATGTCCAGAAAAAGACACATTCTGTTTTTTCATTCATCTTGTAAATGCACTGGACAGATCATTTTTTGCCCTTTGGAGTTACCCATTTATAACTTAACTCTGGAGGCTGTAAGTGGTTGAGGCACACAGTGGTTAAAACTAACCTTCTTTCAGTGTTGTTGAAACCAAGCAACCAACAAAGTGGCCAAAATACTAAGCAAAGTTTTCTTTGAGGACTTAAAAATGTTGAAATACACAAACTTGTGGCAATATTGCTGCACTGGTAGCTTGCTAGTGCAACGGAGCATGCACAGTGCAGTCCCAATTCTTGTCGTCTTGTTCCGTGGGCAGTGTTGCAGAAGCTATGTATGTATTATGAAGATGTTGCTGAAGAGGAAAGGATAATTGCTCTGTAGAGTAGAATTTTTCTTGCAAAACTTTTACGTTAGTATTCTTTAAGTATGCTGACAGAAACAGTTTCCCTTCTGCAGAGGACAGAATAGCTGACTAGATAGGATTTCTCAATTTCTGAATTTTAGACATTCAGGTGTGTTAGGTAAGTATCCTGGTTGCTGTTTGTGTCAGCCCAGTATTTAATGCAAGAGCTGTTAAATTTCCTGCAGTGCACTATGGAGAACTGCTGCTGAAGTGAATGAAGGGAGAGCCAGAATGTGCAGCATTACTTTAAGAGGACCTTTCTAGATGCACCATGTTTTTATGTGTTCTGGCCAAAACTTGACTGGAACTGGGAGATGGTGCATGTAGTTTGCCTCAGTGCAAAGCAATAGGTCACTTAATGGTCTTTTCCACTGAGCTTCGAACTTGACTGCTCTTCTCAGTATTACTCCCAAGTCTGCTGTATGTTACTGAATTATGTGTTAAAGAGCAATCTACTCTTCCCTATATCTGGCAAATAACATTTCTGTAAGTGTTGGAAAGCTTAGTGCAGAGCACTTCTTTATTTTAAAAAAAAAAAAGTGAATGAAGGAATCGCATGTATGCCTTTAACATGTTGCTGGAAACTGCTGGATCCCAAAGACATGTTCAGACACAGAATTCCACATAAGGAGTTTTGTCCTTGATGTTCACCTCTTGTCAATAGGCATCTGGTAAAGCTGCGATCCATCCTTTCTGCGTACCCAAATGAGAGGTTTGTTTACTTTCTACTGCCTCATACATACTTCCCTAACTGCTGCAGGAAGATTGTGATAGGAGATTTCTTGATGCCTGGCCACTTAGATGGAGAGATTTGTGCATTAAACAAGCAAGTGTCTCTCTAGCTTTTTCTTTATGGCGGCAGCAGAGTGGAACTGACCTGAGTTAAAATTTGTAGGCAATGCCCATGATGAAGTCTGTTTAATTTCTCTACGCTATTGCTTGGGGGAAGGTAGATACATAACTCTAAAATGTTCAGGAGGAAATTGACGTTATGTTAGTTAACAAGCTGTGCTCCTTAGTCACTGTAGGATGAGAAATACTGAAGGGGAAAAAAAAAAACTAATACATCAATTCATAACAATTCCAAATTAAAACCAAATTGTATTTATTATATAGGCATCTTTTTTCTTGTTCCCAGGTAGACTTGACGGCTGATAAATTATGTTAGCAATAGATGAGAACTTAATTTTTATTGCAGTGGCCTGTTTCTAAGCCTTGAGGTAGATTACTCACTCATTTGTCCCTTCCTTTTCTAAACACCAGCTCTAAATATCTTTGCAAAACTGAAATGGACAACTTTGTGTATGTTGTTTCTTAGGTGGTAGGATGGTATTTTGTTGTTGTTGTTTTTTGTTTGTTTGTTTTTTGTGTTTTTTTGTTTTTCTGTTTGTTTTTTATATGTTTGTTTTGTTTGTTGTTGTTTTCTAGCTTGCTCTCTGGAAAGCCAAGTTTTAAAATGGCTGTGTGGTGTGTGTTAATGGCCACCTAACTAAGCAAAATGAGAAACTGCATGGTTGTATGTGCAACTTTGGGATGTGCATGTTCAGTTTTATTGGCTGTTCTATAAAACTGGACTTGCTGATGATCTTGGCAAGCTGCTATTGTGGTGATGTTAAGTGTTCAAAGTATGCCTGCAGTTTTCTAATTACTGTAAGGATCTTCTAGTCTGCTGAATTTTTCTTTTTGTTCCTTAATATCTGTAAACAATAAATAATGTTTTTAATACTCCTTTTGTGAAGGTGTATATATACTTACAGTGCTTTGTAACTTTACTCCGTAGCTGGGGAAATTCCAAAGATGTCTGGCTCAACATCCTGAAGAAGGAGAACAGATACGCTCATTGCAAACATTTCACATCACTACATTCTAGTTTGCAGCCGCACATGAGATCAATACTGTTAGACTGGCTCTTAGAGGTGTGTTCTTTTTGTTACTTTGCACTGTGTTATGCCCGTGAAGCAGGAAGATAAAAGCAGAGCTTTTGCATAAAAGCTTTAATAGCAAAATGTACTGTAAATGCCAAAACCAGCTTGCAACAAAAGGGTTACAGGTTACTACTTTTGATTCTCTTGGTGAGCTACATTCAATTTGCCCTGGCAGGAGACATTGAACCTCCCAAGCAGGGCAGCAAGCAATAGTTCTAAGTGTTCTTACCGTGCCTGGGAACAGGGGAAGTCTAGGTTTGAGACACTTCTACTGGAGTAGCTGTAAACAGGTTATTTATGGAGCTCCAATTTTACATCTTCAGGTGTATCTGAACTCTGAGACAACTGCATCTGCACTGAGGACTTGAGTTATCGCCTTGGCCTTGTCTGCATCAAGAGCCTTTAGATGTCTGACCCTGACACTATTCTTTTCTGACTTATTCGTAAATGTTTAATTATATCCTATGAAGAGAGCAGAAGAAATTAGTGTGTTAGTGACTCGAATTTGAAGGCATTTGATATAGATAGGTTCTTGTTTGAAAAGGATTACAAATAAATCATCCCTATTCCAGTCTAGTTACTGTACTTCAGACTATTCCAGTTGTCAAACAAAATGGAGGTTCTCAATCTTGGCAGCCAACCCTATGTGAAAGAGTATTAGCGTTGTAAAGAGAGAGCTATGTTCTGGAATCATTTCCAAGAACACTCTGTATTATAAAATATTCGATCACTGCTGCCAAAAGCAACCTTTGCCTCACGTAGTTCTTGCTCCCTTCAGCAGAAGGGATCTTGCAGGTTTATTGGTTCTGTGGTATCAAGTACTTCCAAGGAAGCAGATATTTCAGTGGCACTCTTGATGTCTTGATGGAACGGTACTAATAGCAAGGGGCTTCAAGGGAAAGGGGTGTGTGTATTTTAAATAAGGTGTGAATACAAAAATGATTCCAGTTGTGTACTTCACTGCTTCCTTTAATGTGCAATTTGCATATCACCTTTGAATTGGATGTACTTTAAAGATTTTTAATCTTAAACTGCTAGGAAATGATCAGTTTCCAAACAAAAATGTCCAAGTTGACCTTATTACTGTTGTCTAGCTCTGTGGTTCTGTATGCCACAGCGGAGTAAAATCACAGCAACTTTGAGTTCTCCAGTGGCTCCTAACATTGTCTTCTGTAACATCACGTCAGAGTTAATACTTAACATGACCAAGTATTATTATTTATGCTTAGCCAGTAAACTTTTATAGAAATTATACCATTTATCATGGGTGGGCCTGGTATGGACCTTTTGAGTTCTGAATCTTGTTTGGAGCAATAGTTGGCCATGTCATAGTAGCACATCAGTTCATGAATATTACATCAGCTCTTTTTTTTTTTTTAAAAAGAAAAAAAAAAGCTGTGGTATTACTGCCAACTAGTTGCATTTTTGAAGGTCAGGAAGGGATGTAATCCACAAACAGGCTTTCAACCTTCTCTTATGAAATAGCTAGAAGTAGTGAGATTTTATTCTGATGTTGTATCCAAGCAAAATAATGGCATCCAAGTTCTCTGTTATAGGTAGGTGGGAAAGTTAGATCTACTTGGGATCTATTTCTTGGATGTTTTTCCCTGTTGCCTGTAGGTAGATTAGAAACTAGTTAGATATCTATAAAGAACTTATAATTGTAGAAGGGATACAGTTGCAGATAAGCTGGAGTTGTGGTAAACCCACCCAAATTCAGTTACAGATAAAAGAGGAGGCCTCTGTATAAGATCTCCAGACCTGAGCGGTCTCCTTTCCTTTTTGTGCTGAACTGGCTTTTGAACCACTTTGGTGCAAGTATTACCAATCCTTCCCGCCTGGGAGACCTGCAGCTGCAAGGAGGAGGTGGCTGTTCTTGCTGTTCTGTTCCTGCTTGTACCAAAGGCAAGGCTGTCGGCATACCGGGGGGGGCTGCAGGCCCCCAGCTGTGCCAAAAGAGCGCAGTGAGGCAGGAGGTTCCAGACTTACTTCCTGTAGAGCTGAAGACTTCAGGGTTTTTATATGGGCTCTGCTCTGGGACATACCTGCTATGGATACAGGGAGGATTTGTTCTAAACAGTGACTTCAACTTGAGGTTTGAACCCAGAGTGTTCTGGATTAACAAGTTAGTGTGTGATATTTTTTTTCCTCCCCCTCAGCCCCCAGTAAGTCTGTCTTCTTTCAGTGGAGAACTTCTGTTCTTATTTTTAAGGATGCTGGATGCTATTTAGGTTGGAAAAAGTATACTTTGGAAGTATACTTAGTGCATCATAGATAATCCATGTTTAGGTGGGAGTATGGAAGAGTTTTTCAAGCCCCATACTAACCACTACCTCCTAAAATGCCTAGATGAGTGAGAGTTTGTGTGTGCAAAAGATAAAATCATGTATGCTGTTTTGCTGTTGTGCATACGTTGTGTTTTATGATAAAAGATTGATTTTTTTTTTTCTCTGTTATAGGTATGTGAGGTGTATGCACTCCACAGGGAAACTTTCTACCTAGCTCAAGACTTTTTTGATAGATTCATGTTGACACAAAAGAACATTAACAAGAGCATGCTTCAGCTCATAGGAATTACCTCATTATTCATTGCCTCCAAACTTGAGGTAAGATGCTCTGTTAGAGGGAGGAGGATATTACGTTCGGAATAACTAAAGAGACAGTGGTAACATGTTTATTTCTTCTGTCTGAATCTTTTGAACTTGGTGGTGTACATATAGCACTGAAGGTCAGAAGGGGAAATTTTTTTTTCTTTTCCTTCAGTTGTGCATATGTCAATCTCTTGGAGTGTAGCCTTTGTCCTCCCTTTCCTCTGCAGCAGGGAGGGAGACCACATAAACTTAAAAGGTATGCAAATGTGCTAGGAGTAGTTTTGCTTTGTTTTGCCTTTTTCCAAATATACAGCAGTTGGCAAACAATCTCAGGAATGGGTGTGGGGCTTCAACAAAACCAAGCCTATGTCTCAAGCCTGTGCAGCAGGTTGATGTCCTTTTAAACCCACTTAGTGGAGCTTTTTATTTTAAAGATAATGTAATCAGTGCAACAATAGTGATGCATTTCATTGCATGCTACAGCTCTGAGCCAAGACCATATTTTTGTCTGTCTCCTGAATACACTGTAGCACATGGTAGGCTAACCTGGGAGGCAAATCTGGGGTGTTCTTATGCTTGGAAACCCCCCTGATCTGGCTGTTGCTCCTAAAGCAAGGTGGTGCACTACAAGCAGTTCTGCTGGCAGGTTCTTTCTTACTAACACACCTACCTATACATGGCCCAAACTGGCACGATTAGGTTGGCTAGGTTATTTGTTAACTGTCTCTGCAGCATGGATTTTGCCAGCTGTGATGGCTGTGGGATTTTCTGCTATCATTTTCTAGCTTTTTTTTTTAAATGTATATGGTTACATCAGCACTAACTGGCATTATGCTTAACCTGTATCAGTGTTTGCTAACAGAGCAGTGTGCTCCGAGAATGGGGTGGTACTTATTTTTTTACATCAAATGTATGTAAAACATACAAGTTTTACATGTATGTAATGAATGTCTGAGTAGAAAGCAGTTTTAATGAAAGGTTGTTCTGATTGCTTGATCTGCATTTATTTCCCCCAAAACTAAAAAGATTGCAGTAAATTTGTAATGTTATACAGCAAGTAACATATAACCTACTTGAGTATCTCCTGTCGTGCAAGTTTCAAGTCACATCATAGAACAAGAAAAACACTGATCTAGTGTAAGAAATGTTAATATTTCAATATGGTCTAAGAAGTATTCGCCAGTATCTTCTGAAGCTTTCCTAGAATCGGAAGGCACTCTAATCTTGACTTTTCTTTTTCCTCTCCCTTTTAAAGGAAATCTACGCTCCTAAAATACAGGAGTTTGCTTATGTCACTGATGGTGCTTGCAGTGAAGATGATATTGTAAGAATGGAACTTATTATGTTAAAGGTAATAGCTTTGTGTTTGTAAGTCCCAGCTGAAATCTCACTTCAGCTGAACCTTGTATTTTTATGTCACTTTCTTCAAAAAGTGGTAGGAATGCATTCTAAAATGAGTACTTGGGCTTGAAATGTTTTGAGGATCTGTGCAATAAACTGAGCTAACTCAGAAGGGGAGTTACGGGGAGAAAAAATGAGAGCACAAAACAATCCTTGTGTGGTTTAAGGTGCTTAAATGTTTGTTTAATATTTGCAGGCTTTAAAATGGGAACTCTGTCCTGTGACAATCGTCTCTTGGCTGAACCTCTATCTTCAAGTGGATGCCCTGAAGGATGTTCCAAAAGTGCTGCTACCTCAGTATTCTCAGGAAAAATTCATTCAGATAGCACAGGTAACTAGTAAACAGTATAGGAAAGCGCTGTTTTAGAGTGATTACAAGCACAACTGAACATTATACCCCCACAAGCCATTAGGGAATGCTTTTCCTTGTTTCACCTCACCTGTTACTTGTTAATGAATGTGCCAGTCTGACTCTGCCAGACAACTTCATGCTAAGTTTTGAGGAGAAGCACCCACGTGTCTCTCGTCTCTCTGCTGTCAGATATTTTAAGACTTTGCTGTAAACTGGAAATTGCTACACGCTGCAGTGTTCTGCAAACAGCCAGCAGCGGCAACAGCTCTGATCGGAGGGTGCTTAATATAAGCCTCTGTGGACAGTGAACTGTTTTTACCTGTGTAGTTTGTAACAGTGGTTCTGTGTATTTGCCCTAGAACATAGTATGAGGAGTGTTTTCATTATCTTGAAACTAGTGTGGTTTGATTTTTTTGTGGACACTTCTCCAGACTCGGAGAAGCTTACTAAACAGTAGATCGATCTAATTCACTGAGCTACTCTGTAACTTTTTCATTTAAGAAAATACCTTCCTGGAGCTCTGCTGAGAGTTTAAAGCTGTGCTTAAATCTGTGCAAGCAATTGCCTTGCATGTTACTAGTAGAAGTGCGAATTGGTTTGCAGTGTAACACTGTGAGATCTACTTTAACTGAAATCGGTGCTACAGATAAACTAGGTGCATGCAATTGATTCTAAAAAGCAGAGCAGTGCTGCAGACCACTGCAGGAGGGCTAATGTACACATAGCAGTGTCTGGGACAGGATTATACTAAAGTATCTTCTTGTTGAAATTTGTAACTCTTACATCCTCAACTCTATTTCCTCAGCTCTTAGACCTGTGTATTCTGGATGTGAATTCTTTGGACTTCCAGTATAGAACACTAGCTGCTGCTGCACTCTGCCACTATACCTCAATTGAAGTAGTCAAGAAAGCTTCAGGTAAGAAACATTTGTAAATCTTGGTCTTGTTATGCAGTGACTTCTGAAAGCTGTTACGTGCCTGATGCTGCTGAGAGTGTTAATCAGGCTGCAAAAGAGCAAAAGCTACACAGGCACTAACGAATAGTTTGTTCTTCTGGTCTGTGGGATTTCCCACCCCCAATTTTGTTTCCTTCCTACCACTGTTTCAGATGTTACCAAGACTTGAAAGAGAAGGAAGCACTTTCAGAAGCGCAGTCTTATCTAAAGAAACTAAGGCAATTCTTTCTTCTGGCTTTTGGGCTGATGCTGCCCCTCTGTGAATTCTGATTGTTTTGGGGGTTATTAGCTATAAATTACTTCGTGACTTTGTCTCCTGAAATGTAATTTGTAGTCAGTCATCCCTGGCTGCCAGTGGCACCGAACCTTTGTGGCTAATTTGGCTAATTCCTACAAGTCTGTCCCTTAAAAGCACAAAAAAAACCACTTACCTAAGTTCAGCACTTGTGTGTTGCATAAGGTGTCCTAAAGGACAGTGATACAGTTTGTTTTTTGTAGTGCAAACCAAAAATCTCACTCAAGCTAAGTCACAATAGGGTAAATGTTATTTTAATTGCTCCTGGTAAGCAACAGAAACCCCCAATGGCCACAGAGCTGCTTTTCTCAGGAGACCTGTGGTCACCTCCTCTCCCACATTTTAGTAACAAACACAAGGAAATGCTGGGGCTTTCTGGGAGGATGTTTCTGATTTTTTTTTTTTTTTATCTGCAGTATTATTTATTTTAAACTTATGACACTTCAGGAATTTTAGCTAGGAAAGACTGCAACCCTGGATTTTAAATGTATTACTGTGTTTTATCCTATAGGCTTAGACTGGGACAGCATTTCAGAATGTGCAGAGTGGATGGTTCCTTTTGTAAGCGTGGCAAGAAAAGTCCCTGTGAAACTGAAGAATTTTAAGAAGGTTGCAGTAGAAGATAGACATAATATCCAAACACACACAAACTACTTGGACATGCTGGTAGGTGGTTTGTGTATTTGCAGTTCAGACACTCCAGTGTGCATTTCACAGCCCTTGTCCTGAGGCATCTGAGGCTGCCCGGACAGCTACCTGCTAGCACCTGGGCTGGCTCACCTGAACCACCATGGTGGTGGTGCCTGACCTCCTGTTTTGTGCTCAGTGATGGAAATAAATTACGTGTGCTTTAGCGTAACAGTCACAAGCCATAAGCAAAGACTTGGATGAGAATCACAGGTGAAGCGTTTAAAAGATGGTAATCTTCACGTTGTTGCATAACATCTCTTTTGTTTTATATTCAGTGGCTTAACTAGAGTACTTGAATTGTACCAGCAGTATGAGGAAAAGCTGCTGACTACTGGTAAAACTAAAAGGTAGAATTTGTCATGGTACTAACTGTTGTCTTCTTCCCCTGTGACACAGGAAGAAGTTAATAGTGGAGTAGCATCTACTGCCCCAGGTCAGTTATCACCTGTATCAACAGCAGGAATAATAACGCCTCCCAAAAGTACAGAGAAGAAATGAAAGATGGACAACGACCTTTGTGAACAGTTTTGGAAACAAGACTAGGTGCTTCAAAACAAGACCACACTAAAGTTGACTCACTTTAATGCTTTTTACTGCTATTCAAGACTGCGGCAGTAAAAGACATGTCCAGCAGAGCAGCAGATGGAAACTGAGACCAGCATCTTCCTACAGACTTGATAAAGAATTCTTAGACCAAGCATCCCTCCCTGTGTCATCACAGGAAGCTGGACTAGTTTAGTCCCTTCTCACATATGACTTTTAGTTCAACTCTGAACATTCCTAATTTATGAATTCCAAGAACATGTTTTGAAATGGCTGAGTGGCAATGTTTGTCCATTCAACTTACATGTCACTGTGCTTTAACCTGGAATAGCCATACAGGAGAACTTGGTGCCAGCTTGTACATATTACCTCTTCTTGACCTTTTTCTTTTCTTGGCATTGTCAGAGCTTACTGCCTTTAAGTTAGTCAGCTATAAGCTCAGGTGCAGTAATACAGAGGTCAGTGAGTAAGCAGTTTACTTTTCTGAAACCACTCTGCTGTTGTGCTAAGGTATAGCCAGCCCTGTATCAAGTTTTAGCTCCACAGAAGGCTGATAAATCACTTTTTAGGGCTGCCATAAACTTAAGTTCTAGTGCATCACTGACCTCAGGTAAGAATACAAAGAAGTGTGCTGCTGAAGTAACCTTAACTGGAAGAAGTACAGTCCTTGAAGGAAGGAGTTCTATTTTATAAGATCCAGCCAGCAACTTTCAACAGTTAAAAAAAATAACTAGAACTGGAGAGGGTAGGAAAAAAGTGAATTGCTGGTATTCTACAACCACTCAAGTCCTGGGAACAGTATTTTAAGTAGCAACTGTGGAGCTATATTTTATCAGTGTTCATAAACAGCATTAACTACTGTGTTTTCCTTGGAATATTCACTACCTCTGCATGTGAGGTGCTTAACTTCTGTTGATGAAGGGACAGTACTGGGAAACATGGCTATCAGTCTCCCTCCCTCTTTCACAATGCTCCTACCTGTGCCCCCTTCAGGGACAACTCAACAGTGAGCAGTTCATGAAGCTCTTTTCCACTAACTTTGCAAACTTGAATCCATAGCTTCTTCAAACAATCCATTGTGGAAATAGCTGAAGTTGTTGTTTCAGGCCTTCTGTACAGTTTGTAAAGATACGGGGTTTTATTATAAGATTTCATCTATTTCTAAAAGAAAGATACCAGGCTGTAAATGTTGTATAAAAATTTAAATGAATTTAAAAAATAAAGTCTTGAAAGATTCCCCCCCCGTTTTCACACATTTTATAGTAGTCTTCCAGCATTAGCCTAAAAGTAAAGTTTTGCCATTGCTTGAAGAAACTTCTTCTTTCTTCTCTGTGCAGCAAGCTGTAGGACTTCCTCAGGATTACTGGCATTCAGCTCAGTCTGGCCAATAGCTTTTATCTTAAAAACAAAAAGAAGAGACAGCACTAGCCACAGTCATTCTAGTAAAGCTGTTTCATTACAAAATATTTTCAGTGCTAGTTCAAGAGATGATTAGCTTTTGCAACATGCTATGCCATCCTACCCCTAAACCCTTTGAATACAAGTTTACATCAGCATCCAGCCTCTTTAAGAATTACGCAATACAACTAGAACTGCAAGTGGCGATTATTTTCAAAAGACTGCTTCAGGGAAGGAAAGAAACGCTAAGGAAATCCCCCAAAGCATCCTGTGTTAACTTACCGCTATCTGCCTCTTGTCTGTCTCACCTCTTTTGTGGTGGAGATCTGAAGGTAGATTAAGGAAAGACACTTGTGTAGGAAAAGTCACTTTTTCCAGCCATGAGCACCTAGTATAAACTAACAGTACTGTAATGAAAGGATACATGTCAAGTACTCCAAAATTGTGACATCCCAGATGTATTCATAGTAAGAATCCATGGCATCATGACTGAAAGAATATACAGGTTAGATTAGTCACACACATTTACGTATGGACGCTACATATATAGATGGCCATAATATTTATAAATATTTTGTTGTAATTACCTGTTTTGTTCCTGCAGTGCCTTGAATGCAGTTTTATAATCTACTTCTCTGAGGAACTGGCATAAAATAGCTACCTATAAGGAAAGGCTCACAGGTGACTTCCACAGCCTTAGTCCCCCACAAATGGAAATCTGCCACACGATGCATCAGTAATCCTACCCCGCTTCTAGACCTAACCAAGAGCTCCTTCTCAGACCAAGCATTTTCTAAGCACCTGAACTTCAAGAGCATACATAGCTCCTTCTGAAATATCAACAACAGTAATAGCTAAAAGGAGGAAAACAAAAAGCTGTTCAGTCAAATGTGAAGGGACAGACCTGGCTTCCAGGTTTCTATATGTATTTATTATGCTCTGATACAGGAGCTATTACAACTTCGTTACTTCCTGGAGAATGAACAATCCCCGTATGTGGTGGTTGCCACATGTGGTTGTCTTGTAGAACAAGGCCACTGCTACAAGAAATAAAATTTATACCCCAAGATAAAAACGGGACAAAAACCCCTTAGACTATTTCTACTTCTACAACATTTCCAAGCCTATGTTTATTTCCTTGTTAGTTTGGGTCCCTTTAGTGCCTTAGAAGCAATGGTAATGATGAAATATTTTAATGCAGATTGCATTTGCAAGGGAAGTCAGATTCAGTTTTGCTTTGTAGTAAGTTCCCCCCCTAGCTTTTGAAGTCAAAATATTTATAGACGTTTTACTTAATACCATGTTTAAGCTCTTACCTGGGTGTGACAGTTGAGTAAAGAACAACACTTTATCATTCTTTTTATCACCTACAGAATGGTTAAAAAAAAGTTTTAAAATGCTAGTACAGGAACACAAACAGCAACAAATTTCTATTATTTTTTTAAATAAAAGGCATCAGCAAAATAACTATCTACATTCTTCTAACCCCTCCCCCAGTTCTTGGTACTTCTGGTAAGAGAGCAGGGCTGCGCCCTATTAAAAAGCTTTGTCCGAAGTGCTCGCTTCCCATATGAACAGAAACATACAAGGAGAAGCAATGGGACAGGGTATGAAAATAACCTCTTCCCCTGGGCCTACACAGTCATGACAAGCAGTTAAATGCAGTCTACAGGTAACACAATGGTTTCCAACTGACCGAGACAAATGCCTAGATAAAGATTAAACTGACTGCCAGACTTCAGCAGAACATGCTGTGGCTGGGATTAAAGCTGCCCCCAGCACACATGGTTATTAAGGGGTTCTCATTGCCCA
The DNA here is from genome assembly GCA_013399115.1 of Anseranas semipalmata. NCBI lineage: Eukaryota > Metazoa > Chordata > Aves > Anseriformes > Anseranatidae > Anseranas > Anseranas semipalmata. Next base: position 14,695 of record VXAA01001101.1, read on the forward strand.
CTTGCAAGTGACAAGCTATTTCTTACACCAACGTTAATAGAGGCCAGATGCAAAGTACACAGGTAGGTGCTTGTTTACAGGGCCATACCTCTGACACACTAACAGTGGTAAGCAACAATCCTACTTATTTCTAGACAACCTTACACACTGCTGCAATGCAGCTTTGTTCACTGTCAGAGTCTGGAAAAAAAAAGTGCAAGTGTGCATGTGATAGGGAGCTGGCGCTGTCGAGATCTCGCTGCTGATGCAATCTATGCTCACATTGCTCCTTCTGTTAGCCACAGCAGGCAGTATTCTAGAAGTGCTTGGACATTTATGTCTGCCTGCACCACAGGTGCAAGCAGGCAGGCTCCATCCATGTGAAGCCAGCAGCAGAAGCTCGGTGGAGGCCCAGGCGCGTCTGCCAGCCGGAGGCTGAGGCCAGCACTCCAGCACAGCCGGAGAGGAGGAGCGAGTGGTGCCGAGCTATCCTGAGCTGCTCTGCACATCCAGCGCCGCGCAGCTTGGGGACCGCTGCACCACATGGCCATACACGTGCTCTTGGCTCTTCATGTGCTCACTACCACACTGGAGTCCAGTATCAGTGCTTGTGCAGGTGGATGCCCTGCCCACTCAGTCTCTGCAAGCTAATACTGAAACCTTCTGTGCTTCAGCAAAGTGGCCTTCAAGCAACAAGCAAGGAAGAACTGAGCTATGAGGACTCATATCCCTAAATGCATCAGATACAAACATTCCTGTAGCATTTAAGGTTTTGTGGTTCGCAGTGTTGTATCTACAGAGGACAAGAATGCTGACTGAATCCAAAAGGTTATTTTTGTACATCTAAACCCCATTTTAACCCCTCAACTCACCTGGTCTGTGAATACATCAGGTGGTACCATCTTATTAAAGAAGTCTGAGCATACAGCTCCTGCCTGTAGATAATAGTGAAGGGCTGCTGAATATTGATTTGTTGCTGTAGTGGAAAAAAAAAAGCCAAACAAGGACTTAAAAGCAAACACAGCAGTTATTTCTAAGACTCAGATCAATTGTTTACAGAATTATTCAGACACCAGCATCTCAGCCAAATTCTATTTGGAAAATGACTTGCATATCATTGTTTAAAAAGCACAGACACATGAGGTGGTAAAACTGATAGGAAACCACACAATCGGGAAAACTAGCAACACAGGCAAAGTTCTGACTTCTGGGAATTAATGTTTACTTTCCAGATATTCGACCTTAAGTCCATCAGCCTTAGAGTGGAAAAGGAGTTTGTTTCATGGAACTGAGCAGCGGTAGTAGTGAAGTTTAGTTGGTGTGAGCTAGAAGGGACCAACTGATGCCACCACATGCATCTCGTGGTTCAGCACTCGTTTTATTCCCTTTAAGTTCTTCCTGAACCAACGTGAAGACAGCCTTCTGGGGCTCTGTGGCGAGAGCAGTCTGCTTGTTTACATAGCTGCTGAAATACAGACCACAAGCTAGGAGTGCTCCAACCACTGCTCTTTCAGGCATCAACTTTGGAAACTCCTCGTGTAAACACCCTCCTTGTGGGATGTTGTTGCACTTTGTACAAGTAGTACATGCCATCAGTTTATAACCTTGACTCACTCTCCCATATTTAAGGGGAGCCCTAAGCATGGGATTAAGACCCCTTACCCCACCTCAAGCATCTTCTAGACAAATCCTTCTCCTTTTCAATCAACAGGCTAGGATTTCTGCACTGCATCTTACTGTGCAACACAGCCATGCTTCCAGCTCAGAGAGGTTTGGAAACATGCACCTTGCCTCCTGCAGAAGCCCAAATCACCAGCAAATGGATGGCAGAGGCAAAGCACATACCCCACTTTGTTACCAGAAAAGAACCATCTGGTTTAAATGCTATGTTTCACTAGAATGGTCTCTACAAAAATTTAAGCGCAAGAAATGCCCAACTACTTCTGACGATGGCTGTGACAATACTCTTCTCTAGCACATACACCAGGTAGTACCACGCTTGTCTGGCTGGCTTCTGAAAGTTCATTCTTCAGCACCTAACTCTCCGCACTCTACTTACTCTACAAAGTAAGCCCCAGAGACCGACGCTAGAGGGGGGACTGAGTTAACAAGGCATAATATCAGATTGGCTGTACAAGGCTTCCCCAGGCAAGCGTAACTGGCACATCATGGTGCCCAGAATCTGAATTGCTCCACGTCCCAGTTCTGCTGGCTGCTCCCAGCTGATGAGCAAAGGTAAGTACCAGGGATGTGGCAGCTGAGGACAGAGAAATAGGAAAGAGCTTCCCATCGCAACCAATACTGGATCAGGAGTACATACTTCCTCATTTACAAGTCCTAAATACCTCCCCATATAAAACACAGATCCTCTTTACTCTGCTCATCTTCTGCTCCAGTAAAGCTGATCTCCACACTTAAATGCAAGCACTATCCACAAAACTTTTATTCACTTAAGAGACTTTAATGTTACAGGTTTGCATAATTATACCACTCAAGAACTGACAACTAAAAGAAGTGAAATTAATCATAACTCTTACAATAAAGCTCCCCTTACCCTAAAAGCAAGTCCCCATGATCCACCGAAAGCTCAGTGTCTGTCAGCTTAGATGACTTCCTAGGCGAATTCACCACACTACTGCCCCAAAGATTTTAGAGTTGTATCACTTAAACTTCTTTTCATAAAAGGAAATACAAGGAAGGTTATGATGGCAGGCAAATTTCAAAAGAAATGAAGTGCCCCTATACGCACGCTAAAAAACAGACGTTGGTTTCACTTACCAAAATAAATATCTGCCTGGATAATTAACCAGAAGTGGTTGTTTGAGTTGATAGTCAATGCATAGTTGACTAGCTCTTTTACTGTAACAGCCACAGCTTCAAAATCCACTGACTGAAGGCTAAAGGGGAAAAAAGGAAAAAAAAATCCTAAGCAATCGTTTCTTTAAAACCAGTAATCGAAGTTCACATCTAGTTTAAGTCCAAAGCACTTTCTGCATTAAATGTCAAGCAAAAACAATTTCAGTAAAGATCTAATGTTGCCTAAGACTATTGCCAAATTGTTTTACTACAGTAAACATGACAGAACCAATACACCATGCATAGACTTGAACAAAGTTGGAACTTTATCTGTGACTGACACCGTAAAAGGGTTCCTTGCAAGAATATATGCTCTCAGTTTCAGAAAGTTTGAAGACACGCACCTGAAACCACCACAAATCTATCACAGCATCTGCATAAATGGCCACAGAGAGCAATCTCTAGAAACTTGTGGAACCAGCTTGGAAAGGAAGGCTGCTAATAGTTTGACACGTTGCTTGGGCAGCCTTTCCTAAAGGTCATGGGGAATCTCCATTTTTAAAAACATGGATTTTTTTCCTCACCCTATAGCTGAATTCTGGTAACAGATCGAAAACCATCTTCTTCTGCTTGGCCTTTAATATACACTGAAGTCTGCAGCAGTAGCAGTGAAACTATCCAGTCAGACCAATCACAGAGAGACTAAGCACACCAAACATTACATGCTCTCACTCCTTATGCTCCCAGGTACGACACAAACACAGAGGCTAAATCAGTGAGGTTCTAGCCCCATGGAGCCTCTGAAGTCTCTAAACTTCTCTAAACTGGAGAAACGCAGTTATATCTGGCCAGGACAAACCAATACACACCATATGCCACCTGGTATTTCGGCAATTATTCAAACATCTCTAAAAAAATCAGTTATTTTGTATTAAAATATTATATAGCTCACATACACAGCTCAGTGAAGCACACAATTAAAAACAAAATTCTGTTTCTTATACCTGTATCTCTATCAGTACCATCAGACCAACCTATCTGCAAACAACAGGGGTCAGTGATGCCCTTACATAGCAGAAATGACACTAAAACATGCTAACTAATACATAGTAACTGGAACCAAACCGATTTATGTAAACACATAACTCAAAATACTATTCTCAAAATAAGTATAATCTTACTTGGGAATAGATGAGGGCCAGATGGAAATGTACTCTGCTGTAATATCATTCACAATATCTTCCTATGAGAAGAGAGATAGTAAGACAAATTACAAAGAGAAATCCTTCAATAAATCCAAATATGATCTTTATATATACTAACCCGAACATTATGAAGCTTGACAAACAGGGACAATATTGTAGTTAAAACCAATGGTTCCTGTAAGGAAAAGGAAAAATTTTATGGGTATTCCCATGAAATAACAGAAATCCACTTTCTTCCCTAACCTTTAAAGCTATGTAAGAAGTTCTGACATCATTATTATTTCCTATCGAAATAGGACAGTACTTTGTTAAAAATCTCGCAGCACAGGAATGCTGCAAGAAAATTTCTTTAAGTAGTCTTTAATTATTTCAGACCTTCCTGAATAACTGCCTAGATATAAACTTTACTTAGACTTCGCACGTCTTTATTTTTTTTCCCCCATGGCTACTGCCTAACCTTAAACTTAAGCTAGGTATCCTACACCTTTTTATGCATTTACAAACACAAACACACACAAAACAATTTCCCTTCCTTTTACTTCTGCTGCTTAGTTAGGATGCAATGATGCAAGTAGCAGCTTCCTCCTCCCTCCCAAAGAAATGCTTTCCTAAGAAGTCCAAGTGCATAAACCTTCATGATAGCTGGATTAAACTCTTAATGTTAACAGATCTCCACTGTCAGAATTCAGGATAGTTTTTTTTTTTTTTTTTTTAAACAAGCTATTCAACCCTGCTGTATGACAGGCATAATAAATTCAGTTCTTCAGCCATGCAAAAACATCTATATAGCTATTACATTTTCTGGACTTTTCCTGTTAAATTCCAGAAAAGTGTTATACCAAAAGAAAGTTCTGGTTATAAACACATTCAAATCCACTATAACTTACCCGAAGCTTTTTGATAAAGGACAGCAATTCACTCCTAAATCAGGGACACAAATATCTGCGTAAGTAATTGTCTGCAACTGACAGCATACACAAACTGAATTCACTGGAAATAAGAAGTCAGTAAAGCAAATTCCTCATCTGCCAAAGACCCCATCAGCTCTAAGTTTACAAATGCAGAGTATATAAATGAAAATGTTCAGTCAGGTCATTCACTTTTAATACAGTCACTGACAAGTTTTACTTTTATAATTAAGGTTAAATAAGACATCTATTATTTCATCAAGCTGCAAAAGGCATGAAAATCATTTTGTATTAAGTCAACCACTGAACTGTACTGTAATTCTCCAAGTTAGGATTGCAACAATGACCTACAAGCTTACAGAATAGGGTACACAGCGATCATTTGTAATGCTCATTGATTTCCTTGTCATGTTGCATCAGAAATTGTCACCACAGAACAAGCCAGACAAGCACAGCCTGTTTGGAAAAGGTTTTGCTGATTCTTTTCCATAATAAAAACAGGGTCACTGCTTTACACTGTTTGAATTAGAGGGGTCAGAAGAGGTTCGGGATCCTACAGTACACCTGTAGTGCTTCCTTTTTCTTGCCAGAGTATACAGTTGAAACATAAAGCAAGCATGTACCCTCTTCCACCCATCCCACAGCAGTGTAAGCAAGAGCAGCTTTAGATGCACGTTAACCCAATCTGCTCAAGAAAGGCAAATGCACAGCCCATACTTTTGACAGGGGCACCTTTTCCAAGTTTTTAATATGTAAAGTTATTCAATACAACCATATATTCCATAGTTTATCATAACAGGCAGCTTATAGTCAGTCTTGGGCTTAAGAACAGGCTGAAAACATCTACTGTTTGGACCAGAGTTCTGAATCAATCATCAGTTAACACTAAAGTTAGCAGAGATTAGATAACTAACAGTGAAATCACTCTATTCGACAGTATTTTCTTCTTCTCCTTCTCCCCACAGGCTCAGATGAACTAGGATTTCATTTTAAGACCAAGCAGCATTTAGTTTTAGATTCAGAAACCTAAAACTAGGTGTAGATGCCTACCTACACTGTGAGCGAGGCATTTAAAATAGTTATAAGAGAATCTGTAGAGCAATTCTATTCCATGGAAAGTAGACACCATCAGTTGCTCAGCTAAACTGCCCTCTAGATGCCATTGACTTTATAGGAAGATCTACACCGACTACAATGGGAGCATGGGCATATATGCTTTTGGAGTCTGATACTGACCTGAATCCCACCCACTCCTTTTCTGTTTCTGAAAAGAGAAAGAGAATGTGCCACCACTAATGCCTACCACTGCCAGTGAGCAGATTGTTCGTTTGGTAGAGTTCTTCAGCTGCTGCCACCACTCTGACAGCGGAATACAGTCAGCTCTTGAATGGAACATGGGGTTAAATACACAATTCAAACAACCTTAAAAAGTAATTTAAGAAAAGATACCTGTACATAATGCCTAGTGTAGACTCCCTGTGTTTTATCAAACTCACTCTGCCATCATTCCCCCGTTTGTGCTGGTTGGATACACTGCAGATTTGTACAACAACTTCCCAGAGGTCTTTAGCTGTCCGTCTACTTTCTTTGGGACCTGGCAGTTCTTTGCATGTAGCAGCCAACAACTGTCCCAGCTATGCAGCATAAAAGAAGAAATACAGTAAGTAGAGCTTCTCTGATTACTGACTGGAGAAAAGGGTTTACTAGTATTTAAAATGGCTAAGCAAACAATTTTAAGCTACAAACTACACAGCACTGTAACTAAACTTTGCAGCAGAGGACACTGATCTGTAACCTGGAAGACAGGAATTAAACAAAGCATTCTTCCCTTTACTAGTTTCCTTATGGTGTATTTCATTATGACAAGCTCCTGAAAACAAGCTTTATATTCTACTTAATCAAATATATTGTATAAAACCTAAAAAAACAAGATATAGTTTTACAGAGACTAGATCCCTCAAATACCCATAACTTTCATATAATAATTAATCTGAACTAAAAGAAAAATAAAGCTGCACTGTCACCTTCTGCTACACAGAGAAATCTCAGGGTCAAAATGGAATTTAGGAAGCACCACAGGTAACCAGCGCAGTCCAAAAATGTGTCACATAATACAATATGCATTCAGCTTCAGCTTTATTGCCTGACTGACGTAAGAACGTTACTATAAAGCCATTTTGAAAGCAAGGTTTCGAGAAAGGCAGTGCTTGAACGTTCCCAGAAATTAAACACTGGTATCAGGTTCAAAAATAGAACCACTACAGTGCATTTGGAAGCCAAGTGTCTTCACAGCAGAAAGACAACCAGACATGAAGCCTGGTATCTTTACACTTCTTGCATCTCCTGCATAAACCTAGGCTGAATCCCAGCTGAGAGGCAAGTTCTTTAAAGAAGTTCTAAAGTGTTTCAGCAGTCAGCTTGGGGATCGCTACCACACATGCCTGATGCTTAGGAACCAACCTCAGTTGGCAGCTGACAAGGGCTACGATGCAGTTTGTTTCATCTGTTCTGCAGCACAGTCTGCAATTCTTTCGCCACCTGTCAAACACACTCGTTGTTTAGCCTTGCTGTCGTCTTCTTTACCAGAGTTCGCTCATTATAGCGATAAAAACATGGCACACTTCTGGCAGAAAGGTACATGCTTTTAAAAGTACAAGAGACCTCAGCAAGAAAGAGTCAGTTACACTCTGACAAGGCTTTGAGACTGAGCAGCTGTTACCTTTACATAAGGATTAGTTTGAACCAGAGGTAATGGAACTTGCATGGTCAAATACTCATTTTCACGCCAGTTTAACAAGAAGGCAACACATTCTTCAGCTATAACTTGTCGAAGGGGAATATCTGGAAGAAAATGGGCTCTTTAGTTGTTGTTTTTTCTGTTCTGTTTTTGTTGTTGGTGGTTTTCTTTTGAGAAAAACAGCATTATATGAAAACAAGCAAAATCAATTCCCTCTAATTAGCCATTTCTGTTCCGTATGTCCTGTCACAGAAAAATATGATGCTTAGCCCTATAAGAGACTTCACCTCTGAAAATCATGAGCAACGCCTGCTTCCTCCAGCCATAACAGTACTACACTAGTCCCTCAGTGTGAAACCATGGGGACTACTTCAATAACTAACAAAACTTTTCAGATAGAAGTGCAGACTTGTTTATCCTGTTCAAATCCTTTGAGTGACACTAAACAGGAATTGTCAATGTTTAGCAATATGTAGGCATCATGATGTTGCTGTTCTCATTTCCAACTTCTAAAAGCTAAGAAAACATATCAAACTTCACTTTTGTTTTTCCAATATAGTGTATTGGAAAATATACTGTACAATATACTATATAAATATATACTGAAATGGTGTATCTAAATACAAAGTTGCTGCTTTTTCCTTCTCTTACAAAACTTTGTGCTTTACTGTGTCTCAGGAGAAACAGCAATGTACTTACCAGGTACTCTCATTTCCAAATATCCTCGGACTCTGCTTATAAGATCAGAAGGAGGACGTTCTCCAGTAACACCAGCTCCAGCTTCGTGAGTGTAAATGTCCAAAAGCAGCATTTCATTCAGCATGACTTGGCGGAGTTTTGGAGAAAACTCTGTCACAAGCTCCAAGCAAGCAGCAAAAAGTTGCTTTGCATGGACAAAATCCTGCAACGAAGAGGAAATGCATTAGTGGTTTTTAATGGATTCATAAGGAAAAAGAAGACTAAGAGCTGAAATCCTGGCTGAAGCAGCTACGCATCCATTGTTAGCATTCCTTAAGAAACTCACAATTATCATTTACATTTTTGAGTCCTTTGGCCTTGCTATTTAGCTTAACAGTTCCCACAGTTCCAGATTTTTCAAACACAAGAAGTTTAAGCAAAAACATACCAAAAGTTAACTACAAGCATATTATGTAGACAGTTCAGTTTTACCCTGTAGTTTTAACAAACTATAGTATAGTCAATTACAAGGCAAATAAAACAGCATTCCAGTAAATTCTTTAAGTAAAACAACCAAAAGAATATCAATGTCAAATCACTCTTAGGTTTAGACACAATGTGATTTAGTATATCCTCATCAAAACTTTTTATGAATAAAATTATCTCCCAGCCCAACTCGCTGGAAAGCCATTATCCTTGTTCTGGAGCTTTGTGAGACAGAAATGTTTAACTATTATATTACGCAGAGCTTGGTACTAGGATCTCTATCACCTCCCATTTCTTCAGGCCTTTTCGTCAAACAAGGCTTTCCATATTTACATTGTTGTTAAAACTCCAGTTGTCCAAACTAACTCACCAGTAACTTCAGATGGCTTGCTCACCTTAATTGCACTGCAGTGTAATCCCTTCGCCATAAGGATGTAGACCAAATCCCTAGTCAGATTATCTTTGATTCCTAAAATAACATTGCCGTAAACATTTGGTACTTCCCACTGAGAGAGAAATATACAAGACATTTGCACAGAAAGAGTTTTAGAATTTTTTGCTTAAGCATTGAAAATAAAACTCAAATGTCAAAAATGATTGATTTTTAAGTGCCAATTTCAGAAACGTTTACATCCAATTAGCAGTAATGTATAGCTCAGACATACAGAATTACATTAAAAACTGCTACCTACCCTTTCTTCATATGCTCATACGAATGTATGTTCATACGTGAATATGCAATAATTTGGCAAAATAACAAAACCCACAAAAATCCAAGAAATTCTTACTTAACCAAAAAAAGTACTCCCTCTCTTGCTCTCAGCTACATTTAATGAAAGGAATTTAAACTAAGATAATATTGCTAACTGGTCAGAGCACTGAAAGCAAAAGCCAGAGAAATTTACTCTTTCACATGGCAAATTTGTGATACCACCAGTAATTCCTTAACATGAAGGTTACACATTTTGTTACAATACTTTTCACACAGAATGTGAGTTTAAATATGTATCATTATTCTTATTATACCACAATTGTGCAGAGAGAGGAAATTGAAAAAAAATCAGAGGATCTACAGCAAAATCTTTACTGTTCATTGTATTATGATACCTAACCAGTCCTAGAATTACTCTGTCATATGACCACATGAAATGAATTACCTTATTTGAAACTGTCCAGAATTGACGATCTGAAGTCATACCGTGCAATTCAATTAAGATCTGGCGAATCCTCCAAGGGTCTACTGACAATATGAGCTGATGTTCAAGCTGGCCAATATTGACACTTGCTGAAGCTAGGAAAAACAAACAAACAATGAGGTCTCCAGGCCATTCCTTCATAATGTAGATCCTTACAATTCTTCAGTAGATGACATTTTAAACAACATATTAAGAACAGCAGATACACCAATGCTTTTATAGCAAATTACCTGGGATATCATAAAAAGAAGTCACAGGTTTTGTGCAGAGGTTGATCCGAGGAGATCTCTTCCGCATTTCATCAATGAGCAGTTTCCGTTCGTCATCTTTCAGAAGCTTTATGAACAGCTCATGAGATGAAATCATGAAGACAAGCTGAAGATCTTCCAAACCCAAACACAAGTTTCTAAATAAAAAAGTTAACAATCAGAAGGAAGAAGCTGTTCATTTTTGCAGTTACAAGTTCTCAAAAGCATTTATTATGCTGTATTGCATCGCTTACAGGATATCAATACCGGCACGTACTTGAGAAATGCTGCCATTTTTCTCTTCAAAGATTCAGAAGCACTTTCCAAGTTTATTGATCTTGAACAAACCTGGGAAAAGTAAGCAGTAAATAATTAAGCCAGGGCTTAGAAGTCTTAAAATATTTAGCTAGATCCAGTGTTACTCTCCAGTTTTCTGACTCACAATTTTCATCAGTTAGTAACTCTCTCTCTCTCTCAAGGAAGGCAAGATAGTTATCTGATAAACACTGTAGCTATCACAGATGGATCAGAATTTCTTTCAACCTGTAGGCAAGAAGCTTTTTCAAACAACTGATCATCCTTGACACAATCCACTTTTTTTTTTTAACCAATTCCTCTGATATTTAGGTGTGCTGACACTGAATGCCACAGTATGAGTCAGTCAGAAGATCATTAAGTACATAATAAATGCCTTCTGCACAAGTTTAAAAATGAACTAACATTTCTCAGTGCAAAACCATAAGATCCACTAGGATTAACTTAAAAAATGCAATAGTTTACAGATAACTAAATAGTTGAATTTAATTGCCAGCTTGCAAGAAATCTTTTTTTGAGAAATATGCTCAAGTCCTAATATGAACAGTTGATGGAACAGCTTTTGCTGGCTCTGAAATACAGAGTACTATCACTCAATTTTTGCCACATACTTGAAAGAGAACAGCTGCAGCTGACAAGCAAAAGACGAGACTCAAATTAAGCAAAAGAAAATATGAAAATAACAGTGAAGCAACAGAAGGAGTAAGTTCAGTCTGAGCAACAACAATTTCTCAAAAAGCTTCATTTAGGGCAATAATTTAAGTCTCACAGGTACAGTAACTCAGGATTGCTTCATGACATGCTAGCTTTTACAACAAAGCTAGCAAGGAGAGTGGTCCTCCTCTCTCTCCCTCTTGGAAAATTTGTTTCTTTGTTCCTCAAAATCAGATGTTCAATAATATCACTATATATTTTAATGAGGTCACGAAACACAGCCATTTCAAATCCAAGCTTCCAAGCTGAAGCAGTAAGTCAACAGGGGCTCCTCCTCAACAGATGAACTAGCAACATAGATGCAAGACTGATTACATATAGAGTATTTGTGCTACTGGCAAAGAAGTTGAATAAAGTTTGAGAAGTTACCTTACAAAGTATTTTTCTCTGCTTTAGAAACATAAGCATTACTTGCAACAGTAATGCAGTTAACTGGGGAAAGAGATACCTCATTAAATACTGTCTCCAGTTCTAGGTTCAGATAGTAATTTCTTACCTCCAGGAGGAAGTCTATTTTCTCTTTGTTGGGTTTCAGGAACAGCTGACAAAACTGAATATCAATTATCTGACCCTGCAATACATCACAGACGGTGTTGCATACGCAGACTTTGAAACAAACTTCATCCAGAGCATCATTCCTGCATGAACACAAAACCCAAGATCACAGAACTTCTCTGACAAACACAGATGGTATCAAGGCAAAGCTCCACTTGTCAGATCCCAAGACAAGTCTGGAGCACATGCCTCTGTCCATGACTGCACTCTGAAAAAATTTACTCAGGATCTACCTAAGTTTACCCAAGACCTCAATTTTTTGAAAGAAAATTCCCTCCCAGCCTACAGCTCTGTTTTACACACAAGCTTCATTATCACTTCAGCCTGAGCACCACTGGGACTCCAACCAGAGCAGTGTGACCAACACACAGGTGCATCTCCTCTTGGTAAGCGTGTCCCGCACATGGCTGACAGCCAAAACAACTTTGGGCATATTTATGAATCTCAGAATACACAAACATCAGACAAAAATCAATATATAATCCATAGCACCCCTCTCAAACTGTGTGCCTTAAATAGACTGCAAAGACACGGTCCTCCATCCTTCGTCTAGTACTACTAAACTCTCACACAAGAAGCTGTCGCCATCAATACTTTTTTCCTCACGTATCTGCGTGTAAAACAGAACCTTGCTCTCTAACTGAAATACCTGTAGGCACCTTCCCTTCAGAGAAAAATTATCACCTTGGTTAAATGAAGATGTTTTCCACAGAGCCCCAACTGAAGTGCCTAAACTCCAGAGAAGGTTGAATTTTGGATATGGCCATGTGTTCAGCCTTTCTCCATGAGGAGACATCCACAAGCTGCCTTTGTAATGTGCCTAATTCTCTCTGCATATTATAAGGTACCATACTAATCCTCCAGCACTGGGCTGGTTCAGCTGTGCACCAGGCTCCTAACCACAGGTAACTACACTGCCAATATTCCCAAGTGAAGTACACATCTCCTGCAATATCACCGTGTAGTATGGCAGCCTGATTGGCTTTGACTTCAAGTTTAAGACCTCTAAAGAGGCATTAACTTAGTTATAAATTAAAAAAAAAAAAAAAAGTGTGCACAAATATATATGAACATAATTTGTTTTTAAAAGGTTTTGTATACTTGAAAATCATAACTCATCTTTTCACCCGCATTGAACAGACCATTATTTAACATCTCACCCTTGTTGAGCTTTTTGGAACAGTTCTCTTAGCACCGATTGCCTGAACTGAACAGGTAAACTGAGTGTTAGATTATCTTCAAGGAATATCTTCACCAAGTCCTACAACACAAACACAGTTGGAATATTCAATGGATAATTCAAAAGGTACAGATAAAATAATTTTCTGTCAAAAATGATCAAACTAAAAGAAGCAGCTTGTACCCATATGTAACATTAAAACTCATTACAAGCAACTAGAAAAGGAACAAACAACAACAAAAAGTTCTCTATCATCAGAAAATCAAAGAAAAAAACACAAACTTGCACAACACAGCAGCAACATTCCCTGAAATACGACAAATTACAGTCAACCTGAAAATTGCATACATCAGCTAGCAGAAATCATTTACACTATCTGGAATACAAGATATTTTAAATCTAATACACATTAGTTTACGGAATATTCCATAACATAATTATAGGTTATATAATATAACAGTGTGTTCTATTAGAGTATTTTAATGGTTAACAGGAACACTTAAATACTTCTTAAAATCCCTACCAGATCAGATGGAATCAACACATAACAACAACAACAACAAAACAAAACTCCACTAGAAGTGGGCTTTAATTAAGCACAGTACCTGATAGTTGCCATTCTTCATACAGCTATGGATTTGACTATAAGGAGTTGCCTGTTGAGACGCATCATCATCAGATGAGGTAAGAACTCCGCAAGCTTGACAGTACCCAGCTAACCGTTTTTCATCGATGGTACAATGAAGTGATGATGAACCAATCTGAAAAGTAACAGTCAATACTTTGATCACTAAGATTTAATTATGAAACACAAGCTTCATTCTGAAACACAAATGGAGACTCACAGTAACAACAAATCAGTAAAAGAACGTGTGCGTACACACATTTTTATGCTCTTATATGTGCTCTTTATAGCTTAGACCATGTTCTGTCTATTTAAATAAAAATTTGGGTTTTGCAGTTTCAGAAATATAAATGTGAAGCAAAGTGAAAAAAGAAGCAGATCTTAACCGTAAATAAAATTTTATCTTTTGTAAAAGGTCAGAACATTGAAATCTGATTTCCAATAGAAAGTTAGATAAACGAGAATAGGAAGTGCTGTATGGTTACCTTCCTCAAAAACACAACATCACTATCAGAATATCACAGTGGGCACAGAATGTACTGTTCAGTCAAGTTAATATTAGCACTGGAGATGTTACACAGATTGTATTGATGCAAGAAATGCTAGAGTAACAGAATATTCAATACAAAACAGAATAAAACAGTAACATATCACACCCGATTAACATAGTTTTGAACAAGGTCCAATAAAAAAAAAAAAAAAAAAGTGTTGTCAAAATCCCATGAAATTTCTTTAAAAAAAAGATGTATACCATAAGTTATTATGCTGCTAAAGGAAGCAATGTTTTATTTTTTTTTTCTTTAGAAGAGTTGAACATACATGGTAATAAAACACTCATTACCTTTGCAATCAACTCCTTTGTTTTGAAAAACTTCTCTTTAGCGTTTTCATGAAGAGCTGCATTTGTAGCTCCTTGTTGAAAGTAGATTGCACCCAAGTCATAGCAAACCTGTAAACAGCGTTGATATAAAACCCATTATCTTGGAAATTTATATAACATCTTAAGTCAAGTATTTCAGCTCAATTTTTACACACTTTAAACTATTCCCAGTTTTATCTAGTGTGTTGACACACACTGTGCATCTTTCCCCACACATTCCAGTTGTTCCCTCTGTAACTGTCATCTCAGTAATTCTGCACAGGCATTAGAAAATTACAGACTGATTTCCACATAATAATAAGAACAGTGAAATAAGCAGTCCTTGTCATACAATGGTTTACTCCAGACTAGGAAAAAGTGAGGGGTTGGGG
>VXAA01001101.1:37785-131487 GCA_013399115.1 Anseranas semipalmata
AAAAACTCCCTGTAACGTTTCTGCGAATAAAAGTTATATATGCAAAATGAAAACTGGTCTATCAGAGAGGATGGGACAATGAACCTACCAAGTAGGCGAATCAGTGCAACAAAGACAAGTACGTTCTCGCTCGCTTTAACGCCGGCNAGGCCGCAGCGGACAAGAAGGGGGCTCGCAGGGAAACGAGCGAGCGCTTCGTTCCCCGGGCCCGCACGGGGAGGTGGCCACCGGCAGGGCCGCGCCGCACGCACCGGGAGAGGGCTTCCGCAGATGCTGCTCCAGCAGCTCCTCCTCCAGCAGGAACTCGAACCAGGAGGTCTGCGGCGGAGTGCAAGGCCGGCTAGAGGTGGCGGCCTCCCGGTCCGCCGCTTCCGCGCTCATCGCTGCTGCCCCGCAGGCGGCCGCGCTGAATCCCCGCGGCCGCGCAAGTCGCACCCTCCCCCGGAGGAGGCGGCTGCGCCAACAAGATGGCCGCCCCCTCGCCCGGGCAGAAGCCGCAGGCAATGGGACGGCGCGGGGCGGTGCTGGGGCTGAGGCGCCGCCCAGTGCGGCGGGGAGGGAAGATGGCGCGGGTCCACTTTCACCTCCCCGCCCGGACAGCTCCCGGGCCTTGGTGCTGCCCGCCCACAGCTGTGCGAGGACGTCCCGAAGTGGGAACCTCGGGGGAGAAAAGCAGCCCAACCTCCGCCTGAAATCAGTGGGAGCGTGGGCTGGCATCGCCCCACCACCCCTGCTGCCTCCGCTGCCTCCACCTTGGCAGTGGCTCTCCTCCGCACCCCCAACGCCACTGTGCCCTACCTGCTTGACTGTGGTGTTGGTGCCCTGAGGCCCAGGCCCACCCGAGGAAGTGGCTCTCACCAGCCGTGCTCACTACTGAAGCACACACCCCATGGGCTCAGAAAGCCTCCCCTTCCCTTCCTCACCTCCCCTGCCGACCTCTGAGGTCCAGCTGAGCAGGGTCCACCAACGCAGCAAAACTCCATCTTGGGTGCTGAGGTGGGATAAGTTGCTCACAGTATGCTCACACCTCGCACGTACTGAGATGTGCCAAGTCCTGCTGGCCTGCTTCAGCCCTCTGGCTGTACAAGCCTTGTTGCCTCACGTTTCTGCTAGTGATGAAACAAAACTCAGCAGTGAAGTTCTGCCCATGAACAGTGTTACTGTCCTAACACGGAGGAAGGGGTACTGCATGCATTGAATGATTGCCAAGAGAAAAACATGGAGTTCCTTGTTCCCCTCCTGTCATATGTGAAGGAAAGAAGTTTAGAAGATACGTTTTTCTGAAGTGGTAATGGTGTCTTATGTACGAAAGTTCACACCTTCAGGTCTTTGTGTTGAAGAAAATGAAGAGTACAAAATGTTCAGATTAATTTGGTATAAAGTCAATTTACATAAGGAAACCCAAGAGCAAACTGCTTAAGACAGTTTTGATCTTCGCTAATTGCTCTTCGGTTTAAGTCAGCAAAATTCTTTTCTGAAAGGGTAAGACACATGATCCCATGAGCATGAGATAATACTCATCTCCCCTTTGGAGGTCAAAGAGCACTCAGCCACTACAAAGAAACATGACTTGAGATCAACTGCTGCTGTAGCGGAGAGATTCACTCCTGTAACCATCCCTAAGAACTTCTGAGAATTCTGAGAAAAAAGTATCATTTTGTATCAGTATTCTAGTACGACATCTCACAAAATAAATAGCATCAATAATTGCAGGATGATCGAAGTATTTGTGATTCAGAAATTGGCACGTCTCTTTCTCCTGGAAAAATGCCTTGCTATGAGATTAAGGTTGCACCTTAAGAGGCAAAGCAAAATCTTCACAATTTCTTCCTGCTTGGCTTCAGTAAATGAAACTTTCTTTAGCTCATATTGGAGGGTAAAACATATAGTAACAAGCCTGTATCATTAAAGGTATTTTGATTTTTTTTCCCAGAGACAGATTTTAGCTTCAATACTTTGTAGTGCTCTACATGTTCTTATTAGATGTGATCAGTTGAGAAGAAACATGCTGCCAATGAAAGTCAGGATTCTTGGCAAAACAATTAGCCCTCCCCCAAACACCCAAGGTGAAAATTACTTACCTAAATAAATTATTTTTATTTACTGTCTTAAATGAGGAGGAAAAACAAAAAAGGCTAATCATACATCCTCCTCCTGCCCTTGCACAACATAAAGCCTTCTTTCCATACGGCAAAGAAACTAAGGCCTTCTATGAACAAGGGCAGATTAAAGTCAAGTGGCAGAAGCAGCTTCTTCTTTTCAGTAGTAACTTTTATTATCAAAAATTATAAAATAATTATGAAAAAAATTAGTAAGATGTTCACATTTACATAGTCCATGGCTGTTTGTGTCAGTCTCTAAGCTACAACTAGCAGGGAGCTGCTTCCCAAGTTTTTCAGATATCCCTGTTCCTAGGATGTCAATGTCTGGGGAAAGATAAGAAGGATGGAGAGTGTCTGGGGAAGGATGAGAAGCAGGACGATGAATAGCAGAGGGTTTTAACTGTTTCAGTCATTTGGCTGAACTTCTCAAATACTTTACCAAGAAAAAAGAACACACAAGCTGTACAGCAAGTTCTCAATGAAGACATACAATGCAAATATCTTTTGCTCCATTCATTGCCTTAAGCAGCTGGGCTGTTTTTCCTTTCCTACAGGGCTGCTAGTCATTTGCTCTACAGCCACAACTTCTGCAGCAAGTGGAACAGCAAATGCTGCATCAGACTAGTACCCTGTATGGCACTTTCTCAGTCTCAGTCCAGAAAGCACTCTCAGTATGCATTGACCCTGCAGGGAGAAACAGATAAATGAGGTCTATTGTATCATTCGCACACACACGCACACAGAATCACACCTTTGTAAACACCATTAGTGGTCCTGTCCCAAGCTCTTAACTTTCTAAATGTCACTTATGGTATTTTTTTATTTTTATTTTTAAACAAAAGGGAGACATCCATTATATTTAACTTTCTAACTAGACACTGACCTGCCAGCCATAAACATGTTGTATTTTGCAGTGAGTGACCCAAGGGGACAGAAGAGCTTTCCTCTTTCTCATCTACCGTGATGACAGAAGTCCTTTAAATGTCCTGACTACAATGCAGTTTATCTTCTGTCATACGTGCTACTTTGTGTCTTCGGTTCTTTGAGAAAAGAAATCAATTACTGCTTCAACTTTCCTAAGCTAGTATTTAATTAATCCATATGTAAAATGTTTGGTTTCAGAATATGGATTACAAAATAATCCTCTGGGATCATAGTTAGCCTGTCTCAAGCATTACTTGTAGCACATTGTTCACATTAGTGTCTTTTGGAAGAGACAGAATTTACCAACAGGATAATTATGCTAAGCTTTACTTGATATCGAGTTCAGAAGAGGCAATTTAATAAAGAGTGATAAAAATGTATATGTGCTTAATGAAAATTTTGTAAGAGTTCAAGATTCAGAACAATCACCTTAATGAAATTCTGGGGCTCAGCAGATTTCATTTGCAGCACAATTTATGTAATGTCCTAGAATGTAAAAGATTCACAGTTTCTTACAAGACCATAAATCTTTAGAAAGGAGGGAAAATTTGCATTAAGCAAGATGTGGCAGTATGTTATATAGCTACGATATATTTTTTTATGACTTTGTAAGAACAGTGAATGGCCAACCACGTGAAAGTTTGGCATGGAGTGGCTCATACTGACTCACTCTTTGCTCCAAATCTCTGACAAGCATTGCCGTTTTAGTGTCATTTGTATAAATTATTTTATGGAATGAATGCAGATTTTTTTATTCAGTTCACATGGTGTTTTTGTTCAATCAATTTTCAATGTAAATTATATTTGTTCTAACAGTACCAAAATCTTCCTTCTAGGTACAAAGCTATTTTATGTTTGCCTTTTTAGGCCAAGTAAAATGACCTATAGTGATGAAAGACCTAATTTCAAGATAGTATTTATAAATCAAAGGAACCGTCAATACTTCAATAAAAATAAACAAACAAACAAACTTTCAATATCAAAACTAGTGTACTAGTAATTAAAAAACGCCGAGTACAAAACATTTAAAAAATAAAAACCTTAGCGCTTCATAGTTTTCAAGCAGTCTGTAAGCACCTATTAACACTCACACATCACCCAGGCATTGGGAGCTGCCCCTATTTCAGAGTAGTAAGAAAGAGGGAAAGAGAAAGAGCAATTTAAGGTGATTTACCCATGGTCACAGAGGTTAGTGTTCAAGTCGACATGAGATTTCAGAAGTTCCTGAATCCCTTTCCATGCTCAAAACAGAGTCCTTTTTTGGGAAGTGGGAACAGGGTAGGTTTCACGTACTTTCTGTTTTGACGATCCCAATTTTTACAACTGTCCTGATTGAAAGAGTTCAGTTCCAATTTTTGGCTGGATTCTCTGCCAGCATCTCTTCACACCTGCTATCAGTCCTCTTTTCCAGCTGCAGACTTTGAAGAAGGGTTCTATGTGGAAAGCAAAGTAGGAAATAAAAGCTTGCTGAAAAGAAATTTTGGTGGTCTTACAACCAATTCTAAGAGTGTAAAATTGTCACACCAGCAAAGAGGTATTCAAAATAAGGATCTTTCCACTGCTTCCCCTCATTACAGGTAATTAGAAAACAGGTCAGACAGAAAAAGTCTCACGTGGTTGGGCAGCCTGTAATAGCGAATGAGAGTGTGTGTGATGTCAAGAGAGACTACAGTTTACAAGGATAAGACAAAAGCTGACAAGAAACAGAGAAATTTCAAATGTTTTGTATTTAACATTTATAATCATTATTTCACCATCTAAAATGAATGCAATTTAAAACAAAAATGCCCTACCCATTGCTACCCCCCTGATAGGAGTCATATTGATACCTGGGATAAAATAATTCAAGTTCTTGCATCCAGGACAATTCTAGTTGCTTACTGTGGTCCACAAAAACAAAAAGGAATATTATAATGCTATTCTATACAAATCCTACATTCTGATGTTTTCAAGAAAACTCATGCTTTAAAAGTTTGCACTTCTACCATTAAATAACAATTGGTACAGTGCATATAAAAAGGACTGTTCAGATTGTCACTTCTGGGCAAAGTATTTCATACTACTGTAACTAAAAACTTGCATCAAGTAAGTTATTTGATGTACCTTATGTATAAAAAAGGGCATTTTTTTAAAGTAGTGTCCATATGTCATGACAACACTTTGAGTTCCTTTAACTACAGTTACAAATGTTCATTTGAGAGCTCATAGAGTTCTTTAAGTTTGTCAAACTTTGACCCCCATTCTTGGAGGCAATCATAATTTAGATCTTCATCACCACTAATGGAGTCTAAGGAACTAAGGCTCCCTGCTAGAGAGTATTCTCCTTCTAAGCGGTAAAAATGAATAGTGTCAGCTGGAAGACTCTGTAGATCATTGTCTGCATCCCAGATAATTTGAGAAACATATTCCTTGAAGTCAGGAACACTGCTAACAGCTGGTGTTGATTGGTTTTGATGTTCACGTTTTGGGAGTGAGTCTCTTTTTCGGCCAGTGGGTGTCCTGGGGTATTGAGAAGCTGCCCTTGAGGAGAAGTGGGGAATGTTATGGAGAGGTTTCTTCAGTTCATCTATATCATAAGCATTCTGCAAAACAAAAAACAAGCAAACAAACAAAACAAAAAACAAAAAACAAAAAACAAACAAAAAACAAAACAAAACAAAAGAATATAAATTTCAGAAGGAAACTATGCAAAAGGAAACAGGTTCCAAAAATATCTTAAAAGCCAGTGCAACACAAAACTGGATTCTGTGAGTTTTCTACAAACTGAAGAAAAGAGAATACTAAGTTCAGATCACACAGTTTAAGTGATGGTAGTCTCCAGCTAAATCAAGAAGGCTGTGTCCAGAGCAGCCCCGTCAAAGGTGGCCATAGATGATCAGCGTGAAAAGTACAAATTGTGTTGAAATAGAAGCCTCCCACTCAAAAGTACTTCAGGTAAAGAAAAATAATAAAAGCTAACTGGCTAAGGACAATAAAGAAAAACTTAAATAGAAGGTCTGGAAAAGGAAGGTAAGGAGAAGCTGGATGTGCAAAGACTGGATTGAAGCTGCATCATACCTGGTCATGTTCTCCACCTCCTTCTTCATTATAATTTAAGACATTTTCTCTAACATCCTCCCAGCTTTCACGCTCTTCAGGAATGTGGTAAATTCCTCCTTTCCGAAACCCTGAACTTCCCCACTGACTCCACACCGTGTAAGAGACCAAGAGAGCTGGAAGAAATAAATACACATATTTGTTGTATGAGGTATGACAAAATATGATGTATGATAAACAAGCAGTTATGTGACTCCTGAGATATTAAATCAACTCTTAATTTGACAACCAAATTCCAAGGTAAGAAATGTGTAATTGTTAATATATAAACAACTTATATTCAGGAAGGTAAAAAGTCATCTATGTATATTACATCATAAACTTCATTAAAAGGGTATTTTACTTACCTAAAGGAATCCATTTAAATAGAAGGCATTTTGGCCAGTCTCTGGCCTTTCACCAATCCTGAGTAAATAAGATACCCAAAGTAAGTAAAACACTTTTTTAATGAAGGTTACAAGTGTAATATAATCATTGGAGTCATAACTATTCTGAGATGTGTATGCAGTTTTTCTTATTGATTTGAGAAACATAGTTTTACGATGTACTAGCATTTTGGCCAAAGTGCTCCTAAAAGTGCACACATTGTGAACATTTCTTTCTGCCCCGCACTCTTAATGAGGCTTGCCTGTTAAGATCATAAATCCTCTAGAGAAAGACCTCTGCCTTCCTAATATGTGTATAACACATGCTAGCTGTAGGTCCTACCTAATACAAATATAAGGGCTCAGGGCAGGTGGGAATTTCGTGGCTATGGCTGCACACAGATTTGCACACACGGGTGGAAAATCCTTATTTAAGAAGGATTGAAAATAAGTGATTCTGGAAGAGACAAGTCCTAAATTTGCTTGAAGTGGCTTCAAGCAAGCAAACTGTAAATATATGTTGATGCCTGTCTCTTAGCATCCTCAAATGAACTCCCAACTGGTGATCTCCAGAAAAGGAGAAACACTGATCACAACATCCGAGGGCAAAGCAGACTTGATTCAATGGAGCAAGGTACAAGATTAAAAAATAAAATAAAAGAAAACAACAACAACAACAACAGCAAGTACTTGTTGTCCTACCTAGGAAGACAAGGAGACACATGCTGATTGCCAGAATAGAGCCAGAGCTGAGTCCAACAGGTCTTCCAGCCTTCACCTGGCTAATTTCACACCATCTTCCCTTATAGCCTTCGGGGCACTGGCAGATAGTCTTGTCTTCGGACTGAGCCACACATGTACCCCCATTCCTACAGGTCCAGCGTCCACAAGGTGATGAGGTACAGTGTCTGAGCCCTGTAAGGTTATCAGTCACTTCTACTTTCCCAGCTGGACACCTGGCCAACAAAAGCACAAGGTATCTCTAAGGCAGGCGAAGCATGTGGCGTTGCATGCTGTTTTGTGCAAAGTTTGTTACTATTTCATTACAGCCAATGACTACAGTCTGTTCAAGAAAACCGCAAGTCAACATTGAGAGTATCAAATAGATGCAAACTCTAACATAGTGAGCTAGTAGGCTTACGAAAATGTGAACTTATGTTCTCCTTTCCCCATCCAGAAGATACGCAGAAGAGCTTCATTCCTTCCTTAAAAAGGGGATCTATCAGCTTCTGAACCCTTTTTCTACAGAGGTGTTCAAAACCCGTAGCAGGAAAAGGATAGCTGAGATTAGTAGGAGAAGGGCTATCAAGCACTTAGAATAAGCTTTGTAATGTTCGTTTGGACCTTTGGGAAAGAGATGGTCCTTGATCTGCTCGGAATGACCCAGCTCATCTTTCAGGACTTGGATCTGCAGAGAAAGTAATTTCTTCTGATATAGAATTGGAGAGGCCACGCAGGAATACTGTGAGGAACACAGACCCGCTTTCTGCACTCTGATGAAAAAATACTAATGAATAGATAGGAGAGCCTTCATATTGTTCTTTTACAACAGCACTGAGGAAAGGAGTGTCCCAAGACACACTTCAGACCATCATCTCACTGCCTCCTTCAGCAACACATTGCTAGGCCTCAGAAGTGCCAAATTTTGGCTGAATTGAAGGAATTCAAGTGGCACCTTCTCCCACTCCTGCATGTATTTTTTTTTTTTGACAGAAATACCTGTATTTTGATTTGCATATTTCAATGTAAATTTTGAAAGTTTTCTTTAAGGATTGGTTCTTTTCCAAGGAACTAACTGTGTAGGATACCAGACTGGTGCGCTTTGGTTCTGACCCTTGGCAGCCAATTTTAGAACTCAGTTTTGTGGCAGTCTGATTTTGAAAGCCTCATTGCTTCATACAAGGTACGACTAACTTCAGCTTCTTTACAGAATATATATATTACATGTTCTATCTATGTATTATGTATATATGTACACACAATATATATGTTGTATTAAAAATATGTGTATTTTCACACAGATTAGCAGAGAACAAAGCTTTTGCAATCCAGCTTTTATCAAAGGGCATTTCATTTCCTCACCATCCTGTAATCTTCTCACCATGGGAAAAAATGATGGAATAAGTAGGTTCCATTCAGACTTGCAGGAAAAGGCAAGTTTGACCCACAATATGAGATGAGATGGAGAGCAGGATTTGTCCCCCTCTGGTCAGAAGCAGCAGGGAGATTTACTGTTAAAAGCAATTTGCCTGACCTAGGGTGGAAAAAAAGAGCTTCCCAACCAGCCCGGGGTGAAAAAAACAAAAGCTTAATGTACCGGCATTCATATTTTCTCCACAGGTCTACACAAAGGAAAGGGCTGTAACAGGGCTGGCTGCTGCAGGCACTGGAGTGGCATCCCATCGTGACACCTTGCCGCCTCAGAATTAAGCCAAACTCTGTGCTCTTGCCTTCCATGAGAAGCGGCTGACCATTCAGCTGGACATCACGCAAACAACCTGCATTAAAGGAGGGGAGTGCACGTAGGAATACACCGAGTTAGCAACTTCCCTACCTTAAGCCTTGCCCCCAACACATGCAGGAGACCTTAAAGCATGGTGAATTGTAGGAAAAAAAAAAAAAAAGATGATTTTTACACCACTTATGTGTTTTGTTTTTAGAAGAAGAGCTACAGGACATGTGCCTGTGTGCCCTGGCCCATCTGCAGATTGGCAATACTTCTCCAGAACAGTTTGGTTGTACCAATGCAATGATTTAGCAGAGCTATGCAATGGACCAGAACAGCTCTGCTAAATTAATCTAGATTTAAAATACAATCTTATAAGTGGGGCTGAATGAGAAGCAACACACTGGAAAAAGCTGTCTTCTGTTGAGCCATGGTCTCAAAGTCCTAGCACCCCCACCCCAGGAAACGGAGACAGCACCACAGATTGTCTCCCAAGTCTTTCTCATCCTGCCAGTACATGTTGTTTCTGTTCCCTAAACCCTTCCAAGGCAAAATGTGATTGAAGATCACAGCTCGATTTCTTTACTTGCAACATCTACCATGGGAAATAAAAATCTGAAGAGCTATTTTTTAATATCTACAGGAAATTTCACATCTTCACTAGGACCAGATACAATGGCAAATAGAGAGATGAACATTAGCTCTGACTTCCCTAGTAGAGGAGGTGGGATTTCATGGGCATAGTAGTCTGTGTGCGAATTCTTACTCGGGTTTTAGACTCTCCAGTGCACTCAAAGATGCCACCTTTAGGCTGTAATTGCCTTCTTTTGAAGAGCTCATCACATCACTTACCTTGGAAATCACTCTCTGAATGACTGGGAAGGCGGTTTCCTAGCACAACACTCGCCCAATCCATTTCAAACCATCTATTCGTGCCCAAGACGGAGGTCACTTCTTGGTCACCTTCACCACTGTTAACACGCAGAGTAAATTCATTGTTGTAGCGCTCCATGGTCAGCAGAACCCACTGGCCGTTATTTATACGTAATGTCTTCATTCTCAGAGAGTGATTTTTGTCCCCCAAGCTGAAGTTAACGCAAAAGAAACCCTCATCCACCTAAAAGACAATAAAGACCTTTAGTAACAGAAATGCACTTCTGAGTGTTATTGCACTGTCCTGCCTAAAAAAAAAAAAAAAAAAAGTAGTTTTTAAAATTGAAATGGCACTCTTTCTTTTAAGGGTGTGAGAAAGTTCGTTATTCCCAGATGAATATTGCCACAAGAAAACTTCAAGTCCAGCAATTATCAGCTTCTTTCTTTACAGGCCACTCTCTCTTCTAACGCAGACAAATCTTTTCATCAGTCTTCCTGTTGATGCCTATCTCTAACTCTTCCCAGCTGACCCTCCTGTTACAACTGGAATAATTAGCCTCTGTCTGGCTAATATAATCCAGACAGCTTTTTTCAGCAAAAACAAAAATTCAGAGAGAAGTTTTATAGCCAGAGACAGATAGAAGCGAAGGGAAAAGGCAAACAGGACAAAACAATCTTCCCCATTCACACATATCCCATGCGCTCACCTGTATGTTTTCAGGCAGTGAAACAACTAGACTTTATGCTATATTGTCTCACCACTAAGCATCACTGCTCTGGCTGTGCTTTTTTTTCCCGAGAAGGACAACAAAAATAAGAGTAGTGACCCTCATGTGGAAAATTCTTGCTTTTTATTACATTAAAAATAGGTGTCCTTAATCAGAAACTGCATCTATTTCTCCCGTTGGGATACTCCACGACAAATTAAGAGGACCGAAGCAGAATGGCTTTTGGAGCGCCCACCTCCAGCCGGATGTATCCGCTCCCATCTGCGGAGGCCAAGCTGAGCAGGGTGCTGCGGGAGATACGGGTGCGCACCATCAGCTGGATCCGAGTGCTGCGAGTGCTGAGAGTGCTCCTCAGCTCGTAATGGATCCAGCTGTCCCTTCCAAAAGCCCATTCGGGAAGAACTAAGCACAACACACGCACAAAAACAAAGAGAAAATCTCAGAAATAGCTGCTCCCTCAGATCTCCCCTGCTTGAGAATTAACCAGTTTTGAACATCAAAATTTTAGTTCTTAAGAAGCTTTGACAATGTAGTGAAGCATCATGGAAAGCACTCACCCCACACAGAACAATTTAATTTAATAAACTAAATCCACATATGCATGTACCCCCCTTAATTAAGGAAAGTAGGAGAAAAAGAACAAAACAAGAATACAGAATTTAGGTAGGAGAGGGACAATTAGACATTCTGCTTGTCACAGGCTACAAATTCTAACCAATCACTCCTACACTGAGCCCAACTTCCTCCCCCCCTCCCTTTTTTTTTGTCTCTTTCTTTTTAAAACTGAAACATTTCTTCCAGTAAAGTAGTTGCCATAGATTTGAAGACCAGAATCGTTCTTTTCCCATCATCCTGGGGAATCCACTTGAGAGTCTTCCAGCAGAGACTTTGATGAAGTTGCTCTATACACTTTTGCAGAAATCAATGACCGCTAAACCAACCAGAGCCTGGTGCTCTTATGCAGCAGGTTCCCACATCAGTCTCGTTACCTAACGGCAGTCCTAGATCTGCTTGTTCTGGACACAGCCTAGTTGAAAAAAGAAATTTCTCCTGACCAAATAAGGATACAGTCCAAGTTTGTGGCTATACAGGAAGAATGCTGGGTCACCAACATCTAAGCTGAGGTCAATGTCACATAAGCAAAAATCCAAAAAGTGCCCAGTGGGTGCTGGGGCACTTAGCCTGGTTCCCAGGACATGAAACATCATATGATAGAGACTTAACTTCTGCACTCTGTTTCTCTCTCACTGTTTCTCCTGTCTCTTTTCTTTCTTAAAGTGTATTTTCTTTTCTGCTTTAGCTTATCACCTCATATTACTCTTCCTACTGAACTGTTCTCTTTTGCTCAGTATCTCTGCAGCAACAGGCTCTAACTGATGAGCAGGGATGGATTTTCTCAGGACACTACAGTGATTCCTGTCCATAGCTGTCTGCTCTCGCTGCAAGCATGGCTCTGCCATTCATAAAGCATCAGCTCAACAGCAGTATTTGCAGCCCAACATATTAGAAGAAACCGGAACCAATCGGAGTTTCCCTAATACATCAGGATATGACTTGTTGATTTTAAGTAACTAGTTTCTGAACACTTGGTTTCTCACACAGTGGTGTGGGGTAGGAATCAGTACAGTTGTCCCAAAGAAGCAGCTGGGCTTATGAACCAGCATCCCACAATAATGCAAAACAGAATAAGACTTAAACATAGCCAGATGTTTATAAACCAGTATCATCTGTCTGCAAAACATTAATACAAATAACTGAGCTATATTGACCATTTACGTGGTCATTATAAACACTCTAAACAATGAAGGCTCCAGGCCTAGAATGTGCCAATTGTGATTCCAGTCCTCACCACACCAGACAAGCTTCCACTGAGTATTTTAATGTCACCTTTTAAGTCTTGTGTGGGAGATGGAGAAAGAAAGAAAGGGTCTGGCTGCTTGCAGGGTATTATTGTTCTGTATACAAGATGGAGAAGTAAGAGCATTAAGCTGAAAGGATATGTGCAATACACCACCAGTCATGTCTATTAATCACAACACATTGGTTCAATGCTACCTAGCATGTGCTCCTTTCCAGCTGATCACTGCTGCCCATCTTCTCCTGTAGCTCATTCAAATTAAGGGGCTGAGGGAGCAAATTCTCCTTTAATGCTACACAAAGCCCCAGGTGTTATGGGGCGCTGGTACTGACAGAGACTGTTACAACCAACCCCGCCATTCCTACCTTCCACCTAGAGGGATAAGGCAGACACAGGGCAGGTAAAGTACCAGTAAACACATGTAACTCATGTCTGATTTCTGCTTCTGAGCAATGGCTGCTGAAGGTATAGGGAAGTGAGAGCCAGCTTCAAGCACGTGTGCCCTGACAATGGCTACAGGCTACTAGGAGGGCTTTATACATTAAAGAATTTATTTCTTAGATTCTTGAATTGTGCTAAAACTTTGTAATTTCTTACAATGCCTCTGAGGTTTTCATTATGCCCCCTTGCATGCTTTTGTTCTCTGATGCACATTTCATGCTGATTTTGCACAGGATAACACATTTGCTGGAGCTGGCCTTGTGTTATGTCCCCAGATGAACCCACTGCTGTGGTCTAAGGGCATTGCACAACCTTCGGTTCATTCCAGTGGCAGAGGGAAATGCAATTGTCCCCCTTTTATGGATAGAAAATTGGACCTGAGGAGTTGAGGGTTGTATCCCCAGGTTTCACAGACAGCACATACCAAGCTGGCACCTAATCACTCTTAAGACCACTGCAAGATGACAAACAGCGCCATGTTCATTAAAGTATATTTTTGATCAGCATGGTCAGAGGAAGAATGCACAATGCAAAATGTTTCATCTTTCACCACTGAGAAATAAGGTGTTGTGATGAAAAAGGCAAACCAACCCATCTGACCACTTGCCTCCTCCACAAAGTAAAGTAGGTCTCATCAAGATCCTCATCTGTGACATTACTTTTATTCAACAAGAGTTAGAAGGATCTTTACATTGCTGCAGATCTAAATCACTCCCAGAACGCAGAATGGTCTTATTAAGATCCTCAGTTCAAAGTTGTGGCAATCTTAGAGTGTTTTGATGCTGTCCCCACAGATCCTTGCCATGCATTTCTCCCTAGAACTTGCAGTACCTTTGTCACATGCTGGTCCAGCATATCCTGGGGAGCAGTCACAGTGAAAGAAGTCCCAGCCACCAAGACACTTGCCATGGACACCACAGGAGGCCACCCCAGCACTTTGACACATTTCATCCGTAAGGATGCACCCAGGAGCACTGTTCAAGGACTCTGCGGGGTGCTGTAAGTCATAGACCTAGGAAAGCACAAAGAGAAGCATCACATCAGGTGTCTACAGTTGACACTGGTAGATCCAAGTCTGGTCTTAGTAGCCCTACCTTACTATCAACAATGACGTTGCGTATGCAGCCAACGAACCCTTTGAAGCGCTTTTGTGAGTTGTGGTAAGGCAAAGTCTTCTTAACTCCACCCAGCTGCAGGGGCTGATGACCACTGAAGAGCCTGCCCCTGTTGAGGAGAAGAGAAAGAAAGAATTAATGAAAAGAAAGAATACAATTTGGCTGAATTTTCTTTTCCTCCTCTCCCTTCCTTTTCCTTTGCTCTTTTGAGTAATTATATTTCCATTTCTCTCTCTTTTTTTTTTTTTTTACCTCCAAGTTCCCACAGTCTCTTCAGAGGCTTCACAGGCAGACAGATCCATTTGGGAGATCTTCTTAACAACACTGTCACTGTCTCTAACTGAGATGTTTACGCAGTGGTCAAGAACCAGCTTCACTTTCTGGAGAAAGGTATTATTTAAAATAATTGCATCTGGAGACACACATACATTTTAATTGCACATTTTCTTTCACTTAGCAGAAGGGGGATATTAACTAGCGATTAAATTGTAGGAAAATTTATTAAAATATTAAAACACTTCTACATACTAATCTGGAAGGTTATTGCACATGGCATATAACTAAGGAGCCATACAAAAGAAAAACCTGACTCAGTAACGACCAGGCCAAGTCATGACATAGCAGAGAGAAGACATGATTTTCTTGGAGTTTGCTTCCAAATCAGAACCCAAAGAGACTAGCTAGCAGAACAGATGCTCTGCCACATTGCCTGTCCCAGATGCTGATATGCTCGCTATCTTGTCTTATGGGGGAGAGGAAGGGGTAACCTAGCAGATACCTCCACCAGTGTTATATCAGCAAGAAGTTCCCCCTACACAAAAGCATATCTATCTCCTTTGTGTGCATGTCTAAAGCCACCTGCTGGGACAGGGTTTCCCACTCCAAGAAATTGAGGATATTTCACTTCATCAGCCCAGGAAGCATCTAGCCCCCTGGATTATCACAGATATGAGGTCTAAGCTATAGACAGGATCGTTAAACAAAGAAAACAGCAGGACCCATTTCAAAGTTGGTTCGAACTTCTCGAGGCCTTGTTCTGATTGACTGCCTCAAGGCTAAGGGGATATCTGAGCTGACAAACTTCAGTCCCTGCCGTTGCAGTGATGGAATGATCGACAAAAGAGCTCTACAGACACAAGAAAGGGCTCTGAAGGGATAACTAGCTACAGGAATTAGTGCTTTGCCAGGATTGTCCATATTTACACTTGCCTTTCCATCATATATAATTTTTATATTGTGCCAGAGGCGATCTGCGACATTAACTTTTTGGGACAGCTGCAGGAAAAGCTCACCAGAGCCATGGCTCACAGTCAGTGATGGGACACCACCAGAGAGCTCTGCAGAGAAAAGAGCGTTACTGGGTAAGCACCCGCCGTGTTCCTGTACACACCCAGCTGAACCCCGTGTTACACTTAGATTTCAGTCTGAGGAGTTCCTTAGAAGTGGGGGGAACCTAGTTTTAAAAAGTCCAACTTCTAACACAGGGATAGGACACAAACTGGGCATGGTGGCAAATTGTTCTACATTCTTCTTATTCTCCAAAAGTAACTTTCTGAACTTTTTTTTTTTTTTAATAAAAAAGCCACCAATACTATTAACTGCAAGTAATTCATGTTCACACAAATGCACAGAACAAATACTCATGAAGTTACTAACCCAATGCAATGAAATCTTTCAGCTCTCCAGGCTGCCCTCGCGCTACTGGTCCATGGTACAACAGAAGGCCATCACTGACTTCAGTGATAAACTCTAAGGAGATGCGGCTCTCAAAGCAAGGCTTGAGAGGAGGGAACCAGGCATAACCGTGGCCTCTGAAGCTGTGTTTTGTCTGCTGGCAGTCTGGTCCATGGAAATTTGCAGAACATTTGCATCTATTAAAAATAAAAATTAAGAAAAAAATCCACCATCCAAGCAGAATGGGTTAAGGGCTCATCCCACAGCAGGACTTTCCACTCTGATCATGCAAGCCTGTGTTGTCTTGGCCATCGCGCGAGTTAAATAAGCACTAGCAAAACCTCCATTATAAAATGTTCCTCATTTACTTGTTTGTACAAACACAATTTATCCTTAGATCTAAATCATATTAGTTAAGATTAATTACCTTATATTAGGCAAGAATAATTCTGTGAGTAAATGAAGGAGCCTTTCTAATATAGAAAGCACATAAAAACCTCTGATCTCTTCAGCAAAAAAAAGAAGCCCACTTTGTTATCAGCTTGTTTAAAGACTTCATAATGTTGTCAAGGAGCACCTCTCCTACGAAGACAGGCTGAGGGAGTTGGGGTTGTTCAGCCTGGAGAAGAGAAGGCTCCAGGAAGACCTTATAGCGGCCTTCCAGTACCTAAAGGAAAGTACCTACAGGACAGCTGGGGAGGGACTCTTTGTCAGGGAGTGTAGTGATAGGACAAGGGGTAATGGCTTTAAACTAAAAGAGGGGAGGTTTAGATTAGATATAAGGAAAAATTCTTCACTATGAGGGTGGTGAGGCACTGGAACAGGCTGCCCAGAGAAGCTGCCCCATCCCTGGAAGTGCTCAAGGCCAGGTTGGATGGGGCTTTGGGCAACCTGGTCTGGTGGGAGGTGTCCCTGCCCATGGCAGGGGTTTGGAAATGGATGGGCTTTAAGGTCGCTTCCAACCCAAACCATTCTATGATTCTATGAAAACAAAGGAAGAGTGGGGGAAGGTAATATTGCCCAGAACAAGTGACAAAAGGAAGGACAGTCCTAGATCTCGACAACTTTGCTCTTATCACAAGCTACTTACAAGTTTATTTCCTTTACACTAGCAAAAATAGATGCTTGGGATTCTTTCCTTAATACTCTGGGAATTCTACAGAGAAGAGTAATCACAGCATGACAATTACAAAAACAGTAAGGGGAAACCAAAGGACCAACAGAAATGGGAAAGAGGACAGGCAGGGAGAACAGCTGGACTCCTATTTCTTGGTTTCTGCTTTCCATAGTTTGCTAGTACCTCGTGAGAACAGAACGACAGTGGCAGGATGCAGAAAAAGACCACTCAGAAAACCACTAAAAATGGAGCAGAAGTAAAGGAGCCTCCGAACTGAGCAGACAATATGTGGCAGAGCACTACCAAGGATAACAGTATTTCTGGGCAGCAAAATTTCCCTGCCTGATTACACCTGAGCAGCACTGGCAGACTCAGATCTTCGCCATGACCAGGGCTTCTGCAGCTTCAGTCCGAGTCCTGTCTCCTCTATCAAAGTTCTTCAGAAGAGGCTGGCTAGTTGCTTCTGCCTTCTTATACTGGGATGACCATTTTTAAGCAAACATGCTTAAGGTTTGCCTTCTGGAAGGTTACTAGGCTCATTCTGAGCTAGCATAGTCCCACTATTTTTTTTCATCTTCATACTATTTTGTCTATAAGGTGTTATTTCTGGAGAAAAAATGAGGCAAGGAATATGGGGAAGACATTATTAAGTGACATACGTGATGTGATTAAAATGTTTAATAACACTGAGGTAGGCAGCACAAAACAAGGACATTCTGCAGGGTGACATTAAAGGAACCATGACTGCCTGCAAAATTCCCAAGGTTTTCCTGGAGATTATGACAGTCTCTTCTCAAGAAGCGTCTACCTGAAAATAGAGATTTATTTGCAGGACCTGTGTGAAGCACAACACCACTTAGATCTGCCACAGTGAGAAGACATGCAGTGACATCTCCCCAGGCTTCCTGTCTTCCTCCCCACAGACCGAGCAGAAGCACTCTGCTTGCACCCCAACCAAAGCCCTACCCACCTGTAGCCCAAATCAGTATCCACACACGTGCCGCCATTGAGACAAGGGTTTGTCTGGTACGAGGAGCAGGAGAGATGAGTGCTCTCCCGAGCTGCACAGATACACAGGGCACTGCTCAGGACTGTCACAGACAGCAGTGAAACGCTTCCAGCTGTGGTTATCGTTGGCACGTGACTCTGCTCATGCTTGCTGATGCATCCGCTGCTATGAGTGCAGTTTGCAGTCACGCATTCATCAATGCCAATCTGGGTGATATTTATATCCAAGATGTTTTCCAGCTGTGGAGAACAATTAGTTGCACTCATCTGACTTTTCCACAAAGAGGAAGCTCACAGATGACAGCCATGAAAAGCCCAAGTCTTATTTATTCTCAAAACTGGTTGCTGTGCCATTTCCTTCCAACATCTACCTCACTCTATCCAGTCAAAGGCAGTTCAGCCTGGTATCTGTTAAGGCAAAAGCCTTGTTATAACTCAATTACAGTGTGAGTGAGCATTTAGAAGACAAAAATATTGTCATATTCATCATAGTTGAATGGATAAGTTTTATTCACTTATAGTTCTGATCGACTATTTACATTGAATCTGAACTGTACTTTTAATTTGGATTTGGGTCTTAATATTGAGAAGGGTGAGCTGGCCCTGGGCAATGAGGAAATACCTTTTCTGGAAACAGTGAGTTATTACTGCAGCACTGATTATAAGCATAACTGTATTTCAGCTTACGTGTAAGAACAGAGACATTTGCAACAGAGCAAGTTATTTAAATCTTAGCAGAACTATTTTTTTTTTCACGAGGGCATAAAATTTATTAAATTTTAAATGCACATTGCCAACCTGTTTCTCCACTGGATAATGGTTATTTTACTGCTTTGCCCTCTTAACTCAGAAAGCTGGAACTCTCGAGTGAACACAGATTTCTGAGCTTCAGCTAGAGAATATTTCCGTGTAGGAGAATATAAACTGAAATATTAAGACACCATGTGAAAGGGTAACAGCCAAACACATCCTTTATACAGGATTTTACAGTCTCTCCAATAGGAAAAACATGTTCACATTCCTAAAAGTTAGCTCATTTTATTTGGGTGACTCAATATGTATTTAGAGGCTGGCTTTTAAAGCATTCATATTTGAAGCTTTTAATATAAATGCTAAAGGACTATTTGACTTTACTGATTCAAGTTATCCATTTTCTCACAAATTACTCCCCCACTCATTCTAAATATGCATGTTCACTAGGCAGTGGATATTATCTCAGTAGACACAATGAGAAGATGCTGTGGTTTCATATGTAGTATACATACTTACCCATGCTCTGGAGGCTGCTACATTGCCATTAAGTTTTTCTGCTTTATAATAGGGTGGACCAAAAACTGCAAACCAAATATCAACCCCTCGGGTTTGACTTGGGCTATTTAATACACTGAAAATGTGAACATTTTCAAGTTGGACAGATATGATTTCTGAAAGCAGCTTCTTCATCTGGTTGTATTTACTCTCTTTTTCAGGGGATTGGGATATGAACTCCTCTGGAGTGATATCTGTAACAGAATTTAAAAGCCTGACAAACACATGTCTTGCAACTGTTGTAGCAACAAAAGAGAGGAGCACCACAGAACAAATATTAAGGCTGCAGAAAATGCTCGCAACTACAAATTCATGAGTGTTTTCATTTTTACGCTCTGAAATTTTCCGTGCTGGCTTCTGCTCATGATTTGTGTTCTGAAGCTTTTTGATTCTTATTCATTTCTGTTTTTTTTTTTTTTTTTTTCATTCTTTTAACTCAGAAACATGGTTAATATTTTATTATTTCACAAAGTTTGAAACAATTTGGTGAATTTCAGGGAGGCAGTTGTTTAAATAAGGATATTTTCTGAAACATAAATTGCTGTTTTGTTGAAAAGTTCATGTAGAAATCTTGTATCTTTGTCTTCTGCATCAGGCAAGCATTTCTTACTGACTTTTCTCCGGAGATGTGCCTTACATGCAATAAGGATCTGTCAGAGGACCATGCAAATGAATATGAATTTTCAAACCTCTATCTAGCAAGCTATTAACTCTTATCACATGTTTAAGAGCATTAGAATTCACAGCACTAACATTAAAGAGGTAGATTTCAGTATTATGATCCTAACATACTTCATCACCTATCACCTTGCTTACCTTTTATTCGTATAGAACCAGCATTATGGAGGGCATCATCTTTAATCTCCTTCACTATAACCTTTACAGTTGAGACGACGTCCGGCCAGACTCCATCAATGACTCTAACTCTTATGTTGTATGTTCCTGGTGGGGTTCCTTCTTTAATAGTCAGCAAACCTGAGTTATCATTAAGGATGAAGTACCTGTAATAAGAGTTAAGCCAAGGAACAAGCTATGAGAAGCTAAGAAGTAATTATTATCACTGATGGTTCCTCTGATCCACTTTATTTTGGGAAAGCTACCAAAGACAGCAGATGTGGTCCCTCAGGAAGGGACAGGGCATAACAGAACATTTGTACATTGCCTGTTGGCTCCTAATGACCCTCCACCAGTATATTGAGAGGGTTTCTTCCTGCTTCTATGCCACAGAAGCTGTGTAGGAAGACTCAGGCTACTACAGCCATAACTTTGGAAACAGTGTGAACTCCTAGTTTAGATACTGAAGCACCAAACTCCAGAAGCTTGGAGGAAAGAGGACGGAAGTCAGTGGATATTTTTTCTGTAGTGGCTCACTGATATTGATTATGGATATGACTATAAATGGGGAATTTGGCGTGGCGTCCTAGTGGACAGGGCACCCCATCGGGCAACAGGAAATGGATCAGTTTGGCATACGGCATTATTTACTGTCACCTTACACTCAGAAGGGGTTTTGGATTGCTACACACAGGCATCTAACCAACAACATGCTTTTGCACAATTGTTTTCAAAAAAAGACAGTTTAAATACATTCTATGTTTTAGCATCTGGACAAGTTTTCCATACATTCCACCCAACTTCCATTCTTCTCTCTAAATACCTTGATGTTTTTCCCTCAAATTGGTAGATTTTGCGATCCCAATCATCATCATCAGGGGCGCGGACTTGTCCCAGGATGGTCATGGGTAGGACACCTAAAACGACATAGCACGTAAGTGGCATAGTCAGAACAATCACATCTACACAAACAGGTCGGCCATTCAAGTTTTACTGGTTTGTCTTAAGCCTAAAACCTCTACAGAAATGGTTGTGATGATTCTTTAGAGAAGATGTGCGCCAGTTTGTAAATACCACACGCTGTCCTGCTTATTGGGTGTTTGCTGTATGGCTGCATAGATTTAATTCAATCAGAGGCTGCATGGAAAAGCAGTCAGGAAGGAAAAAACTAGACACCTCCAAAGAAAGATGTAAGAGAGATTCAGAAACAATGCCAGAATTATTCTTTTCACTATTTTAGCTGCAGTGCCCAACCAGCTTACAGAGTGGTTTAGACAGGGATTGGGGTTTGGCAGAATAAACAACCAAAATACTGACTGGATTACAAAGGGCAAAAAACAATAGCAATTTGGAGGAAATTACAGCAAGATAGAGAGGATGTCCAAAACACAGTAACCAGGCTTATTTGGAGTAGGTGGTGAGACTTTGGGATGAGAGGGAAAGCAGCATGTATTCTGCTGTTTTTAAATCCTCTTAGAAAAACTCACAAATAAGTGTCGTTTTTTTGTTTGTTTGTTTGTTTTTAACCAAAAGCTATTCCTGAAGGAAAGATCCACAGGTATCTGAATTTGTGTATCTACTGAATAAAGAATCAAGGATACACAAAGAGCAAAAAATGTGGGATTTCACCTTGTGAAAAGAAACAGCACAAACCCTGACATCTGAGGGGCTGTGTGCAACAAGGAGAGAAAACTGTACCTGTCCTGCAGCTGTGACAACATTCATCTGATATTTTGCAGGAGACAGAATATGGGATGCCCTGGTGTTTGACTCCTGTATTATATGAACGTAACACACAACACACTAGTAGCCTTCTGATTCTGTTTCACCTTGACAGTTAAAATAACCAAAGATCTGAAGACTCGCTATTCCCTCCCAGAAATCATCAGTACAGATGAGTTTAACCTTTAAAAAGGCAACTAAAAGAGAATTCAGGCTTAATGAAAAGATCTGGTACTTAGGCTAGAAGCAGAGATTCTCAGTATTGCCAGAGTTTCTCAGCAAAAAGCAAGCAGGCTTTACAATAAGCTGAACTTGAGAGTGAGCACAAAACAGGCAGACCAGTTCTGTACAAATAGATGGTCAACAGCATCTATACAGAAGTAGTCTCTAGCATGCCCACAATAGATACTCTATTTAATGTGCTATTCAACCACAGGTTATGCAGCAAAGAAGAACAGGAGGAAGGAATGACCTGAGCCTACATGGATGCAAGCAACCTTAAATCTTTTTACCTGTGTGGTTTAATTTGCTGTTGAGCATATTATGTAGGACACTGGGTCACAAGGGAACAGCTAGCTAATTGCCAAAGCAAGGCGGGAAAGGTGGCCTCTCTCACACTGCTGCAGCCAGCATTCACAGAGAATTCCCCCACAACAGCATTTGTCAGCTGAAGGCTGATATGAATATCTCAGGCAGTTTACACATGAGTTCAGGTTAAGAGTATTCACTGATATCAAACTGACTGTTCAATTCAGTCTGGATGGGGAACGAGGTTCTCTGAGCATTCAGATTCATCACAGCAACATTGTGAATTCTGCTCTTTTTTTTCCCCCCTGAAATGTTAACTTTGCTGGAAAACTGCATCTGAAAACAAGGGACCATTACTCAAGTTTGACAGAAACACGCATAGAATAGCAGCCAGCTGTCCTTTTAACTCAAGGCTGGCTCAGCTTCTTCCACAAACCAAGTGGTCCAGAGTCCTGTGCCTTGCACACCTACTATTCTTTGTGTGGGCTTGAGCAAACCTCAGTAGCATTTCTACTAAGACCTTAACTTAAGTGGAACGGGCCAGAGTCCTCTTGTGAATCTCACAGCTGCTCCTCTGGCCTTGCTGTAACACTTGGAAGCAAGCCTCAGAGAGTGACTTACCATCATAGCTGTAGATGAGACATTCCATGTAGCCAGCAGAATGTGGGTGGTCATTTTGGTCCCCAATATTCACAGTTAATGTGTTGGTGGAGCTCATTGGTGGAATCCCACTGTCCGTGATCAGGATGGGCAGGTAGAAGACCTTGTGCACTTCCCTGTCAAAGGTACACAGTGCAGTGAGCAAGGCACTTCCATTATGGAAATCCTGCAAGTGGAAGTTATCCAGACCATCAAAATTGCCGAGTAAATGAAATGAGAAGGGTGCTCCGTTAGCAGCCGTGTCTCGGTCCTTAGCATACAGCAAGGTAGAGGTCTCATTCATTTGGACTACCTGTGGAGAAGCTGTGTTTTCCCAGACCACTGGGTTATAATGAGCCTCAAACTCTGGCCCATTGTCATTTACGTCCTGCAGAGTCACTAAAACCGTGGCACTGCCAGCCAGAGGGGGCTGCCCCATATCAGTGGCAATAACGATGAGCTGGTACTGCGTCACCGTCTCATGATCCAGCAGTCCTGCGACTATCACCCAGCCATCACTAGCCACAGAGAACTGGCCACCTGGGTCAGACTTGTTCAGCAGGTGGAAAGAAAACCTTCCGTTCAGGCCAGAATCCAAGTCAACAGCAGAAACCTGAACAACTTTGGTGCCTACAGGCACGTCTTCCCCCAGAGCAGCCACTTCATAGAACTGGGGGTAGAAGACAGGAGCGTGGTCATTGGCATCCTCCACATAGATCACACAGTGAGCAATGCTGAAGAAATCCATGTCCTCTGCTTTCACAGTCAAATTGAACACCCTCTCATGAGGCTTCTCAAAGTCAATCCGCTTTCGCAGCCGGATAAACCCACAGTTGTTGACTTTATCTGTCTCTATGGAGAACTTGCGGTCATTGTCGCCATCAAGGATGCTGAACGCCACCATGGCATTTTCTCCCTCATCTCTGTCCACAGCAGACACCACTGCAACCTCAGTGTTAACACTCGCATTCTCAGAGACAAATGCTGTGTAGATTCTTTGCAGGAAGACTGGAGCATGATCATTTACATCAGTCACCAAAATAGTGGCAGTGCCTGTCCCAGCGAGCCCTCCTCCATCTCTGGCCTCAACCACTACTAGGTACTTGTCTTCCTTCTCCCGATCCAGGGAGCCAAGCATGGTATAGATGGTGCCGCTAACTGAGTTAATTGAGAACAAGTTCAGGTTAATTTCATTTTGGATGTTCTGAATGATTCTGTATGTTAGGACAGCATTCGTGCCAGCCTTTGGGTCATCGAAGTCCACTGCCGTCATCTCCATGACAGCTGTGTCTGCCGGGGAATCCTCAGGGATGTGACCCATGAAACAACCGTCCGAGACACAGAGGAAAAGGGGTGCGTTGTCATTCACGTCCCTCACTTCTATGATAACATCTGCAAAACCGGTCAGTCCCTCTCCGCTCTCATCTGTCGCAAGGACAAGAAAGCGCCACGTTGATCGCTTCTCACGGTCTAACCTTCTGTTTGCGCTGATCTCACCTGTGTTCTCGTTGATGCTGAACTCACTGCCGGCCCCCTGTCCATGCAGGGAATAGCTAATGGCATTTTGATCAGCCGCTTGGTCAGGGTCTGTTGCAGAAACCTAGAACAAACCGCAGCAGGGAAGTGTTTATGCAAAAGAAACCAGGAAAACGCCATTCTTTTATTGATGTCAGTTGATATTGTGCAGGCTAAAAAAATAACATGCATTTTAACAACAAACGTCTCTTGGTTTCCGTCACTCAGGTCAAGTACTCTTTCAATACATATCAATGCACAGCCTAGAGAAACAAAAAGATCATGTTTAGACAGACTAATATATTCTTCTTCCCATTATGTAACAGCAGAAAGAACCAAGTGGGAATAATAATAGATCTGTTGAGCATATGTTTCTTATGAAACTCTTCAGAACTGTAATACAAAGACAAATAAGGACTTTCTCTCAGAGGAAACAGAAGGCTGTGAGAACAAGATGGCCATGCACCCAAGCTGATTATCAGCACAGGCCAGAGGACTCCCAGCTCCTGAGTTGCATCCAGGGACTGTTTGGAAGACCGCTAGCTGGGCCAACCAGGCAGTCCCTGTGCCAGGGATTGCTCTAACAACAAAACGGTGAAGATGATCGAGTTCCACAGTCAAAGAACATTCCCTGATAATGTTTATTTGGTAGTACTAGTGTAGCGAAAGAGTCTGTGAACTTAAACGCATGAGGTACATATGCTAACTGCACTATTCAAATGCAATTCCTCACAATATGCTAGCTCAAATATACTTTCCCTTGCTTTGTAAAGGAGAGCCAACTTATTGTTCAACAGTTATGTTGGTCAAGGAAGCAAGTCCATCACACAAATTCAGCCAGATTCTCTTTATTCACTTCTTTACAGAAAGTTGCTAGCTAAACCCTAATACGAGGGCTTACCCACTCTGATGATATTGTCTCCTTGGATTTGTGGGCATGGATGGGACTGAGCCATCCTGTGTGCACAGAGGGCTCAATCCTGGGGAAAAAAAAAGTCAGGTTTTGCCCTGCTTCATGCAAACCGCTTTACCTTTAGAACGAGCATAGGCAGATCTGTGAGTTCCTCCAGGACACTGCCCTGATATTCATTCTGAGTGAAGACTGGTGCTTCATCGTTCTTATTGACAACATTGATGATGATAAGAGTGTGGTTTTCCCATTTTCCATCAGATGCTACAAGCCGGAGCTCATAACTTTGTTCTTGTTCATAATCCAGAGACTGAACGATGAAGACAGTTCCAACCTCAGGTTCCACATCGAAAACTCCTTTCATGTTTCCTGATGTGATCTGATACCTGAGTTTGGCATTTGCACCTACAAGAAAAAGCAAATGACTGTAGCCTGTACACTCCCTGAATGCTCAGTTCAGTTCTACATGGTGGACATGTATCCAACAGAAACCTTACTCACCAAGACCAAAGCAGGCTGTTACAATGTGTGTAGGAGATAAAACATAGACATGTACACAAACAGAAGGAGCCATGTATATAATTTGATGGGTTTGTGTATGGTAGATTGGGCATAGGGTCTGCATTTTTATCCACAAATATAATTTGTACTCACAGATAAGTCCCTGTTTATTGGTAATGAAGGAATCGTGTGCCTCTATTTTATTTATTGTTCATTCATTTGCCAATAATA
Source organism: Anseranas semipalmata (assembly GCA_013399115.1). Lineage (NCBI taxonomy): Eukaryota > Metazoa > Chordata > Aves > Anseriformes > Anseranatidae > Anseranas > Anseranas semipalmata. The sequence goes on from VXAA01001101.1 coordinate 63,721, forward strand.
AAAAGGTAACATACTATTAAAATATTAAAAGCTATTTTTGCTCTGTGTTTCCTAAACCTCCCATTTCAAATGCCAACATTCCTAACTTTTTTTTTTTTTTNTATAACAGCGTTGCTCTATTTTAAGAAAGAATCCATCTGAGAAGAACATTCTGCCTGTACAATAGTAGTTGTTTGCTGCAAAATGTTTAGGAATAAAAAAGAATATCATTTGGTGCTTCAGGTTTACTTATTTGAAAATGAAAAAAGTACATCACACTGCATCACCAGTGTACCAGCTTGCTTTCTTGTTTATTTTTAGTTATTTTTTTTAAAGGGTTTGTTTTCCTCCAGCAAATTGAGCTGGACCAGCTCATGAAAGAAGCAAAAAATTCCCAGAGGGAGCAAAGACAGGAACTGACTGGGTGCGTGCCGTTGGACTGGCTCAGCTCATCTCGCCTTACCACACTGTAGGGGCAGCTTCATGGCGTCAGAGCTGGTGTAACAGTGTGACCCCAAAAAGGAGGTCTGGCTCTCCCTTTTTTTCCTTCCTTATTCCTGCCTTGTCCCTGCTTTCATGTCTGGCCATGTCATCCCACATTTTCTACTGCTTGTCAGATTATTCCACAAGCAGATTCAACTCATTAGCTCACAAGAAAAGCACACAGATTAGTTTTTCTTGCAACAATAATAAGTAAACCTGGCTCACAGGGAGATCTGGAAAGCACTGGAGTCAGTGCAAAGCAAGCACATGCTCAGGAGTGAGTGAGTTTTTATGCTACCTCTTCTGAAGTTATCAGAAGGGTTGACTCCAGGTGATTTCCTTCTACAAAGAGATTGCCAGCTAGCTTAACCTTCACAATGTAAATCTGAGCATCTAATAAAAGAAAATGCTCACATGTGCCCAGAACTTCTCTATTCACTTCTACAAATGCTTGAAGTGCTCAGTTATCTCCTGAATGCAGAGATTTGTTTGCCCAAGAGGAAAGTAACCCTATGTAAAACATACAGGAGTACTAAGAAGACTTACAGAGAAAGACATGCAGGGCAGGTCCACTCACCTTCATCTAGATCATCTGCTGTTGCTGTCACAACAGGACTTCCAATGTCCCTGTCCTCATCTATACTGATCTCATACACTGACTGAGGAAATGCTGGGGCATTGTCATTCACGTCACTGACAAAAATCCTGACGTAGGCTGTGTCTAAGGAGATGCAAGATGAACATGTAGACTAACAATGGTAGAGGTGGAACACCTTATTATATTCCAGACAGCTGACACATCCCCCAAGTCTAGAAAAGTTAAGGAATCCTATCTCTGATATCTTTTACAAATATATAATTCATTACTAGTTTTACCTGTGTTGGGCTGCCCATGGACACCAGGTCTAGCAGATTCTGAAGAGTCCTGAGACTGAATTTCAATCAAGTAGGAGGCTCTTTTCTCTCTGTCAAAAGATGCATGGGTGGAAATAATTCCCGTCTTGGGCTCAATGGTGAAGAACCGGTAGTCCTCACCAGCATCTTTCAATATAAAATAGTGAACCTAAAAGGAAAATAGTTAAGGGAGGTTGCATTTTTCACTTTCATTTGTATGTCCAAGTGCTGTGACCTCCCCCTTCCCCAGTAGCCTCCTGAGCCTCTCTACAAGGTGGCAACACTCTAAGGAAGGAAGTCTGTCTGGACAGAATTTTTGAAGTTGTTTGCCCATTTCAAAATAAAAACAAACCAACAAAGAAACAATCAAACAGAATTCTCAAACAGAAGAATGGCTGTACCAATCATGTCAAAGCCCATCAAAACAGTACGTCATCTCCAACAGTTTCTAGTAGGAGACAGTTAAAAAAGGTCATGAATAACAGAAAGACAGAGAAAGTATGGAATGACACCTTCCCTGGTGCCTCCCCAGCTTCTTGCTTCCGATATCAAAAAGTAGGGCTAACTGATGGTTAGAACAGTTTGGGTCCTGTTCAACAGGTTATTCTGCCTCACCACCCCATCCCATCCCCCCCCAAAAAAACCCAAACCTGAACAAATTAAAGCCTTCACTGATGAAAGCTGTCCATTTTTTCCCCTTTAGCAAAGGTTTAGCTTCTTCCTCTGAAAAAAAAAAAAACAAAAACAAAACCTTTTCCACCCCAAGTCATGCACAGAGCACAGCCAGGCACGGTTCCACCACACAGGCTATTCCACAGGAGCTGCAAAATGCCAGTTACAAACCAGCAGATCTCTAGATCTCTACCAGCCAGAGTTCTCTCAGTTCTCTCCCAGAAGTGTCAGAAGGACTTTTGGAAAATGCTCAGGAAAATGCACTGAAAATGCATGTTTCCTTCATAACACGGATTTTTTCTAGGGACAGATCACTGTGACAATGATGGCCAAATGAAATGCTATTTAAACTAAAGAGCAAAGAGCTCTTTATGTTCTTCATGTTGTGTGGCCACCTCCACTTACGCCATGTGAGCAACCCTAAGAATCACGCAGCAGTGCTTTGTCACAGTTGCTGGATCAGTATGGCTTGCTATGACACAGGATCCCCAGATCCTGAACAGCATTTTCTCTGCCTGCACCCCTTATTACGCACATCAGACCTGGGCTAGACAAAAATGCTAGACAGGTGTTGCAAGCGTTTGTGGCTCATTACCCTGTCATCTGCTGACTGTGCACTCTCACTGATTACAATACTAAAACTTGCCTACTGGGAGGAAAAGAATTGGATGTAAGGTCAAACCTCTCCGTGTAGACCAGAATCCAAGTCTGTAGCTAAAACCTGAACCACAGATGTGCCAACATCAGCTCCTTCTGGCACAGACACCTCATAGTTGGAAGACACGAAGAATGGAACATTATCATTGACATCTGCAAAAGAAGATGATTGGGACCATAGTGAGAAAATGTTTGAAGACTTTTAGAACAACATCTTTATTTATTGTATTTTTTCCCACAATCATAATTTTGCTTGGAGAAAGAGCTCACATTGTTCATAGTAAGAAGCAATCCTGCTTTTGCTCTTCCCATTTTCATGGCAGGTGTCAGAAGGCATTTTACAGACATTGAGCAATTTCTGGGAGAGAGTGGCCTAATCTCAGATAAGATAATAGCTAATGATTTGACCAGAAGTCTTACTATAATAAATCCATCAATGCCAGGACCAGGAGGCCTTTTGTTCCCAGTCTGTAAAGAGCTGGTTATCTACTGAAACCTACAGCAGAACCACTCAGAGTAGCTAATTTCAGCATTTTTTTAATGGGTTGATTGACACACAAAGAAAATTCAAACTGCAGAGTCTACAGTTGACAAAGAATTCATGCCAGACAGTCTTTCTTGGTCTTTGCAAGGCAGGATAGCCAGAGTTGTGCTAGGCTGTAGGACCTCATGCTTATTTAGGAGGCAGCTGCACATCAGCCTCCCCTCACCTAAGTCCTGCCTGATGTTCAGAGGAGCAATGCTGATCTTCTCACTCTTGTCATCCTGCTCTAAGCAGTGGGATTCTCCCTCCCACTAGCCGCATCGTGTGCTGACAGTGCTTGTTTTGTGGCTCTGACAGAAAACTGACTTTCTGGAGAGAATGGGGCTGGCTGATCTAACAAACTGTAGCTGTGTAATCACTGGATCCAGGGCAGGAGGAGTGGCAAGGAGCCTGAAAAAAAGAAAGGGCTGCCCTGGTAGTGGCCATCTGCAGTCAGATAAGATTAGGCAGAATGCAAAGCCATGCTGTGTTTTCGTCAGTGCTGGTCTTGCTTTTCTTCTTTCCCTGACCCTTGGAGAGAGCTAAACTGGAGAAGATACATTCAGTACTTTGAAGGGCCAGTTTCTGACACATTTTCTCCCTACAACTGCTGTGTAGGAACAGGTGAGCACAAGAGACGGGCAGGGGAGCTATGACAGCACTGACGTGGTCACCCCCCTGCTCAACCCACAATGAGTCAGACTGGTGTTACTCTTTGTAAGAGGACTACACTCAGAAATGCTACATAATCCCCTAAATCTTTTTGCACCTTTCACTGTCTAACAGCCACATTTCAAGAAGCATTTTTGCTTGTGAGCAAAATGAAGTTTCTAATAAATTCTGATACCAGTAACTTCACTGTCCGAAAAATATTTGGGGACAGGGTCCATAATCTACAATGAGGCTCAGGCCCCATCTTTAAGCACCCCTGCCTCAAAGAAGGGTTTTTGTATCAGTGGACTGTGGAAGACGCTGTGATAAAGTGAAGCAAAGGCATTGGATTCCTATTCAAATTACTGCTTAGGTCTTTCATTTCCGTGGTGGTGACAGAGACAAATGTTTTTGCCGAGGACTTCACTTATTCTTATTTTGATCCTAAATGACTACAACATATCAAAGGTAATTCCACTAATGCTTCAAAAAGCAGAGATTAAAATTGGACTCAGTTTTATGTGGTTCTACAGGAGTAGAGCCTTAGAAAGAGATCTCACTATAAGGAGAGTTAGGTCAAATCTTAGAAAATTGTACCTGTTGTAAGAACATTTTTGTTTTCATTCCTACAGTTTTTACTTCAATGTTAAATAGAAAATTCTGAACATAACAAAAAACCTAAACATCTTATATCAAACACAAAACCAACCTATCTGTACTATTTCTCTTTCTATAAAGCAGAATATTTCCAGTGATACACGACTCCTTTCCATAGCTTGGGGACATTTACTAGATATCTCCTCCTATCAAAAGGAAATCTTTGTAAATATGCTTATAAAAGCAGGCACCAGCTTTGTGTAAACGTTCACACAGCATATTTTTGCATTATCACATTTCCACATTTACTACTTATGCTTAGAAACTGTCTCAAGCAGACTTTTTAATGACTGTACAACTTCCTTTTGCAGCATAGAAATGCACACAAAGAGTATATAGGCGGTTTGTAATTTCACGGATGTTACCTTAATTCATGGTGTTACAGTAAAAATAACAACAATACTGCTCTGAATGAGGTGTTCTAACAACAGCAGTGTGTACCTGTTACATTAACACAAACAGTGGCAAAGGAAGCTAGAGGCGTCATCGCTGCATTTTGTGCCCGGACTCTCAGGGTGAAGAACTTGGTTGTCTCGAAGTCAAGTGGTTCAGCGACCAGAAGAGAAGCAGATCCATCAGCTCTGTTTGGCTTCAGGTAGAAACGAACTGGCATGTTTGTCTCTGGAACCTGACCCTCCTCCAGGTTATACGTAACCCTGGGATCACCAAGAGGGGATGTGGCTTTGATGGTCTGAAGGAGAAAAGAGCCACCACATAAGTTGATGAAGCACAGGGTCGCAAGTGTGCAGTGTTCAGTTTGATGGGCAGAACAGTGAATGCATGGCTAGGATAACAGACAAGAAAGAAACAGTTTACTTCCATTCTGAAGAGCTGAGTTTCCTTTCACAACATTTAGGTTTGCTGCAGGTCTTTAACAGACAGCAAATTTACCTTCCTGTAACATTTAGCCTGGAGAAGAGAAGGCTCTGGGGTGACCCTCCAGTACCTAAAGAGGGCCTACAGGACAGCTGGGGAGGGACCCTTTGTCAGGGAGTGTAGTGATAGGATAAGGTGTAGCGGCTTTAAACTAAAAAAGGGGAGGTTTAGATTAGATATAAGGAAGAAATTATTTACTATGAGGGTGGTGAGGCCCTGGCACAGGTTGCCCAGAGAAGCTGTGGATGCCCCATCCCTGGAAGTGCTCAAGACCAGGCTGGATGGGGCTTTGGGCAACCTGGTCTGGTGGGAGGTGTCCCTGCCCATGGCAGGGGGTTGGGACTAGATGGGCTTTAAGGTCGCTTCCAGCCCAAACCATTCCGTGATTCTGTGATTCCAACATGGGCACAGAGAAAGCAGAACAGAGAAAGAAGATGAAATGAAAACAAGAGGGAAGGAATTAATCGTGCTTTTAACATACCACTATCTTGGTGTCACGGATGGTGTTTTCAGGGATCGTTACCCAGTATCTGCTCCGCTCCCACCGGGGCGGCTGGCTGAGTGCGTTGGTGATGGTTACGGTCAGTTCCACAGTGCTGCTCCTGTTGCCTCCGTCTGTTGCTACGATATAGCGATTAATGCGTGTTGTCTATGAAATGAAGAAGATTGCGGATATTTGCAAAGCATTTTGTACAAACCAAGAGACTGCAAGGAACCCTCTGTGATGGGTCTGAGGGGCTGGGGTTGCTCTGTTCCAGCAGGCAGTCACTTTACCTGGGAGATCAGGCGGTTCACATACACCCAGCCCGTGCTGGGGTTGATCTGGAAGTACTCCACTTGGTGCGCTAACATTGAATAAGTGATGGCAGCGTTCACACCTTGGTCACTGTCATGAGCTGCAATACGAAGGAAACTCGTCCCCACGGGAGTGTCTTCGCTGAGGAAATCTTTGAGAAGACAAAGGTATCGTCAGCAGGTCTTGTTCTGATTCACTGAGCTGTGTGACAGAAATACTCCTGCACATAACGACCAGTAAACACGAGAGGGATCTGCACAGGTCAACGCCAAGCGTACAGCACAGGGCTGCCCTTTAGATAGCTCTCATCTCAGGTTTTAGTGGTAATCTGGAAGAGGCTGAGGACGTGGCCTTCCCTGTGCCACTTCCTCGCTGCACCAAACTAGGGGTTCTGAGCAGTTCATTTCACAGCAAAGCCAGGTTTTACCAGTGCTTTCTCAACCAGGGTAACACGTAAAACCTCACAGTCCCCATCACAGGCGATTAAATATTTCTGTAGCAAGGCAGATTATGAATTATTGTCACTAACAGGGCGTCTACACTCTTCTTTCAGCTTCCCCTTCCATGCCAGGTTAAGTGAGCTGTTGGTGAAGCACGTTTGCTGTTTCCCAGATAAGGTCTTTGCTTAAAGAGAGATTATGCTCATCAGGAGATGGCTTAGTAATTGCTGGTGTTTATTTATCTTTTGGTGCAGACCATATGTGACTGCACTGGCCCTGAGTCCCTGCTAGCCTCTGTCAGGGCAGCGCTGGGGACTGTCACCCTGACAGCTTTTGGGTGCTGCTGTCCCTCTGCGGCCACGTCTGGTGTCACGAGGGATTCTGTACGATCAGGATCTGCGCTGAATGCGAGCGGCAGCGACAGCATCCCCATGGGGAGGCAGGAGGTGATCACAGAGCGTAAAGGCTTGGGTCCTAGTGAAAACCACCCTGTGCACCAGCCACTACAAGGCCTTTGGAGAAGCTGCCTAGGGCAAGGGTATAATGATTAATTAATACATGCCCCTTTCCTTAGGTCTCTCTCTGTGTTCCCGGCAATTTACCTGCAACAGAGGCTGTATCTTTGTGCCAGTGGTCCCAGGCAGACCAACCCTTCGCCGAACCTGCTTTTATAACCATCATCTAAAAATCTGCCAGCAAAAAGCTGCACAGTTGAAGTACCCACTGCCCAGAGGAGCAATTTATTTTGTCTTCCTGATTCCTAGCAAGGATTTTAACAAAATTATGAGAAATAGTGAGCAGTTCCACTTCAGCATTTTTGAGGTGGGAAAATCAGCATTGCACACTATTTATGAAGTGTTGTGCTCATGTTTTCTGTTTTTTCTCCCTTAGTATCTACAGTCTGTGGCAACGGGGCAGTAAAACCTTAAACCACCACAACTCCATGAACACAAAGTTGAGCTTTAATTAGCTTCTTTTATCCCCATGACATTTAATTGGCCTAGGATTCATGCCCCTGGTATGTCAGAACAGCCAAAGGTACTTTCAGAAGAGATTTACTGGCATTAAAATAGATTAATGAAAATGGAATTTATTGCTAAGAAACACTGTAAAATATCCTTTCTTTGTGTTTAAATTTATACATTTATAGTCAAATCCTGTTAAATCACATTGTAAGAAAAAACATTCACAATTACTTGGAAGGGTCATTCTCTCTCATTTCATGTACTTCTACTTGCTGCTGGCATAACTAGCAATTACTATGCCATCCATACTGCATAGAGATAAGCAATTGTTTAATGCCTGCTTTCCATGTAGATTATAAAATACATAGCTTAAATGGTGGATTTGACCAGTATCCTAGTGCACAGGAATAAAGAACCAGCAGTTTCCGAGAAGAACAGGGACCTACGACTAATGGCATTTGATCTTGTCAGAGACGAAGCTATTTTTAATTCTGTGATGTACAAACATTGATTACTTATGTATACATGCTGGAGAAATGCTACACATAAAGTGACCTTATTATCTGCAGTTTCCCTATACCAAAGGGCTGCCTTTGCTACAGGACCTTTGCTGCTTCCCTGTGTTCATGAAAAAAAAGAAAAAATCTGCGCATACCTCAGAAATGCCAAAGTCACCATAACTACCAAATTCAACCTCTCAGCTTCACTACTTTTGAAAACAGTCACGGGCAGTTTCACCTGAAGAACATGCTTCAGGGTACAGTAGAGAGGTTCATCTTTGCACAGACATTCCTTTTGCCTCAGGGACTTCTCTGCTCTGTCCTAAAATGTTTCTCCCCAGCGAGATCACTCCCACCTGACTTCTCAGTGCTGCTCCAGCCAGGTTTGCAGAAACATCTGGTAGAAATGCAGAAATTGCTATTCCCAAGCAGCACATTTTAACCAATTTGGCACTTGAAGTTAGTCATTATAAGGTACTCTAAAAGGTGCAAAACAAATTAATTTCTGTCTTTGTGTGTATCTCTAATGTATAGATGTATATTTAGATTATCTCCTAGCAGGTCACTTCTCCATGTTAAAGTCCTGCTGTACAAGCATCCAACCTCTTTTTGAATCCTGCTAAAATGCTGGCCTCTGTGATGCTAGAGACAACATACTTATGAGCCATCTTAATTTTAATAAGGCATTGGTCACTGCTTTACCCTATGTGACATTTCCATAGAACTGGCAGAACGTCTCCAAAATGGAGTTGCTGTCACACACGTCATCAGCCATTTTTTGCCATTCTTGGTGAGGCAATTATGCAAGGAAAGCCTGTCATAGGTCATCAGCTAGGGAGCATGCTTGTCATTTGTGGATGCCATGAAATGTACCGAAATGCAGGATTCTACTGGAGAAGCAGCAAGTAAAGTTAAATCAAAGACTGATTAAAGCACGTCGTATGGGATGAAAAAGGGAATGGCACCAGGGCAAATAGGAAAAGCTAGCTCAGCAGCACAGGAGGGATCAGGGCTCACATCCAACAGCAGGCTGTAAGCCAAGGATTTCAGGCTGTTTGACAGGAGATAAATACCACTCCAACCTATTTGAACATGGACACTGTATCAAAGAGACACAGATGATGACCGCTAGGATTGGTGACTTCTCAGCTACAATGTCATGTTTTGCTTTGGGATGCTGAGTAAAAATTCAGTGTGCAGAAAAATGGGGCAGGGAAAAGCCACAGAGGAAAGGGATCAGATCTGCCCAGTCCATAGGACTGAAGACTGTCAGTGTTTATAAGAGTATTGCAATGAATAAGACACTTATGACAGTGATCAATTCTGCATTCTTCCAATGATGATGAGATAAGCGGTAACTGGCAGCAAAGAAGGACTGGTCACCTGAAAACTGACCATCATTATCAGGAATTACTAAACAGGTTCACGTTACAGTGCTGGACAGGTGGTTAAAAAATCACTCACGCTGATAGCGACTGTTCTCAAACTTGGGATCGTTGTCGTTGATGTCAGCGATAAAGATGGTGATCTGACAGACGCCGATCAGTGGCTCCTGTGCTTGGTCTGTAGCAGTAACAGACAGCGTGTGCTCTCTCTGCTTCTCACGGTCAAAGCTCTGCGTGGTGGTGATGACCCCTGGGGACACAGACACCTCCTGTCTGCGTGCCACAGCCTCGGGACTGAGCTTGCAGAAAGGGACCAGCACCGCTCCCGCACAGGAGGGAGCTACAGCTGCACACAGCACAACCATGAAGCTCAATCCCTGTCCAACCCTGCGATGCTTGGCTTGGACAACTACTAGTCCTGTCTCTCCTCTCTTCACTTGCTGGACACCACCTGCAGTCAGCAGCTTTCTCTCCTGCTGCCCTGCTAAGGAGCTTCAGTCTGAGCACCTTGCTATCTCACTGCTCGTGGAGCACAGAGTGCTTTCTCCCCATGGAGCAATGTCTCTTAGGGCTATTCCACTGGTACTCCACGTAGCTGAATATTTGAAAGACAGCTCATTATTGCTCTGGGGAAGAGTCACGCTACAGGAATCTTAAGTGATGTAATCAAAGTCATCTCCACAGTGGGAACCAGAGGTTGCCGTGTTGAACAGATTAAAACAGGGCAGAATCATGTAGCTCAGTTAATAAATTGAATAATTTTCTCCCAGTCTTCAGCTTGTTGTTTCTACTGACCAAGTCTCTCCCTATCTCAGCTTTTTTCTTCTGTTTGTGAGACTTTAAACTGTCCTTCTTGGTGCCCCTTCCAGACCTACATCTCCACTATGCTCGAGACAAGGACTCTGCTTCTCTATTGTCAGCTCCTCCAGTCCACTGTGGAGTCCTGGACACCAACACGCAAATATCCCACTCGACTGTTTTGACTACATGAACATCAACAACTTTTATAACTCCTTCATCCGAGATGCATCAAGAACGTCTGTCACTGTCCTCTTTTGATATGAATGTTTTGCCTCTATATACACTACCACAGCCTTCCTATTTGTGCACAAGACGAGAAATAATCCATTTTATGGAGATGTCGGGCCACACTGAAAGGAAGTAAACACTCAAGCTGTTAGATTCACACTTGCTACCATGCATTTTTATAGCTACACTTGATCCAATAGGAAGAGAACTGATGTAGAGTAGCTTTTTACCTTCGCACTGAACTAGGGTTTGTTACCCTACTCAATTTGCCATCTAAGTCACCATGACCTTAATTTAATCTATATGCTTGGTTATCCACTTACTCTGATTTCTTTTTTCAGTATTTATTTTATAAGCTCTTATGGATAACCCAACACTCCTACAGCAGCATTCCCACTGTAATACAACAGCATTTTCATTTTAACTCAGTAACCTGAAAGCCACTGACCTGTGTCTGGATCAATGCTGAAGCCCAGAGAAACTCCATCGCGGTGCATGAGCCCGTACTTCACCTCCCCATTAACGCCGAGGTCTGCATCATAAGCTTCTACCTGCAGCACGTACGTGCCTGGAGGCTGGTTCTCCAGAACCCAGGTGCTGTCACTGTAGTAAGTGCACTAAAAACACACCCAAACATCCAGCCCGGTGTATTACACCAAGCCGCACGAATTAGCTGCACAATGGCAGCACATCTGAGAAGAACTCGGAAGAAAAATCACTTGTATTACTTATAGTCACGAAGAAATCAAGCTCTAAGGGAAAAGATGATGGAAAAAAGAGAATGAAGACTTTGCTCTTCAAGCATGAAGAAATGTGTTCAATTACAGATTCATTCTCCTTTACACAGTCCCTTCAGCCCACCAGCTATCACCAGGAGCCAAGAAGAGTTTATAAGTGCAGTTGTGGATGGGAAAAGAATATCTGCAGAAAGACATCTTACCTCTCTGAAGACAGGCTTGTTGTTATTAACGTCGTTAACTCCTACAATAACCTCAGCAAAACTGCTGAGAGGGGTGGGTCCCCCCGAGACATTGTCATCTATCGCAGTGATGTTCAGGATGTACTGCGGCCCCTTCAGCTCAGGCAGTGGGCTTCTGCGGAGTTTAATGATACCTGAATTTGGAAGCAAAAAGTGCAATTTTATTTTATGATGTAAACAAACAAACAAAATCAAGAGTGTATCACATTTCTGTGCCACTGTATTTTTGGTTCAGTTTGTATTTTGGTTGCAAAGCACAGGATTCAGTCATCACTGAATCACATCAGTCGTCACATCAGACCACACAGTCCTTGGACCAGGGCACCAAATTTTGGTTGATATTCAAATTAACTATGAATATCAAAGAGCTAATTCTGATATGAAGCATCTCTACTTGCAGAATATATGAATATGGTGCTTCCTTATGAGTTTTGACATACAGGTGAAGCAGAGTCAATACAGACTAGACAGTATCATAGAATAACAGAATGGTTTGGGTTGGAAGGGACCTTAAATCCTATCTAGTCCCAACGCCCCTGCCATGGGCAGGGACACCTCCCACCAGACCAGGTTGCCCAAAGGCCCATCCAGCCTGGCCTTGAGCACTTCCAGGGATGGGGCATCCACAGCTTCTCTGGGCAGCCTGTGCCAGGGCCTCACCACCCTCTGAGTGAAGAATTTCTTCCTTATATCTAATCTAAAACTACCCTCTTTTGGTTTTAAACCATTATCCCTTGTCCTGTCACTACAAGACCTTGTAAAAGGTCCCTGCCCAGCTTTCCTGTAGGCCCCCTTTAGGTACTGCAAGGCTGCTATAAGGTCTCCCCGGAGCCTTCTCTTCTCCAGTCTGAACAACCCCAACTCCCTCAGACTTTCTTCGTAGGGAAAGAAAATGTTGCACCCTGTGTGACCGCCAGTGGAGAGAACTTTGGAGGAGAAGAATGGACATAAAAGGATGGAGATAGAGGCCAGGTGGAGCTTTTTCTGTGAGATCTTGTCTTCCCTGAACACATTCTGCACTCCCAGGTGCGGCTGTCCTCATGTTTAAGAACCATAGTTCTATACATTGTTCTAGCTATAGAAATTAATGAAAAGATCTTTTTTTTTTCCTCAGGGTTTTTTAAAATGTGTTTGCCTTGTGCATTCAACAAATCTACCTGCAAAAATAAGCCAGTCAGTTGTTTCTCTTTTATTGAACAGTAACACGTTCCATGAACAAATGCAAAGATTTAAGTGACTTGAGGACTACTGATGAGGTAAGATGTTATTTATTATGAGACAGTAGAAACTAGACTGTAGTGACTCGGCAGCCCTGTGTTATATTTATTTTAAGTAAAATCCATTCTCTTTTTAGGATACATTTTCTTCGATGCTGAACTTGAATTTGGTGTATGGAAATTAAAATAGAAGAGATTGCTTAGAATTATTAGGTATAATTATATCTTCCAAATTTGCATATATGAGGCAATTGCTGTAGACCAATGCTGTAAAAGGGATGAAAAAAAGGACGTGGACTTAGAAAAAAAGTCACAGGAAAATTAACAATGGAATTTTAAAAATTGCTCTGAATATCTGCCTGAGACTGACCTGAAGATAAACCATATATTTTCATTCACTTATACATGTGTTGTAAAACCTTTCTTACCTTTCTGACTATCCAGTTCAAAATTGCCCTCCTCATTACCGCCAGCAATTAGATATAGCACCCCATCTCCATCAGGGTCCTTTGCCCGGACAGTAGCCACTAAGGTACTGGGACCAGCATCTTCTGAGAGGAAAGTTCTGTAACTGATGCACAGGAGGGAGCAATTGGAGCACATTTAGTACCAGCTTCTAAAGCCTTTCTTCATACACTTTACCCCCTGGTTTCACTGGTACTTATAGATGCACAAAAAAAACATTTAGCCAAGTGTTACCAAGGTTACACACATGAACAGCATCTGTGAAAAGCAAAACAGGCATTCAGGCTGGCTTACACGGACTGGGAGAACACAGGAGCCTCGTCATTCACGTTAGCCATTCGAATTCGCACGGACGCGGTTCCTGTCCGAGGGGGATGTCCTTTATCGACAGCTATCACCACGAACTCATACATGTGGTTTGCTCGCTCAAAGTTCAGCCTCTGGTTAGAATTGATGACCCCATGGCGCGTGATGGAAAAATCGGTGCTCTGGATGAAGTAAGCGATCTCCGAGTTGGAGCCAGAGTCGCAGTCTGTTGCAAGAACTGTTAGGGAACACATTTAACAGCCTCGTCATGCTGCAGAAGGCTTGGTTATGTTATTTCCTACCTAGTAAACTTCAGATAGTTTTTTTTGGAACAGACATCATGCAAAATTGTTTTCTCCATAAAAGCCTTATTTGTGGTAAGAGGCTGGGAACCTAGCAGGAACCTGGGAGAAAACAAGCACAACAGCTCTTCCCCAGCCTGGCTGCTTGCAGCAATGCTCTAAGAGCGCAGCGATCCCCGCACTGCAACCTGCTTCGTGCAAACTGCAGTCAGCACTGGTAATTACCATGCAATCAATATGCACATTGTTAGAGCATTATCAGTCACAAACTGTGTCCTCACTGTCTCTGGGGATGCCGTTCCAGTTTAATTAGCTCCCAGCTATATTATAGCTAAAGTACTTTTTAATTACCTGGCGCTTCAAGGTATAAAGAGTGATTACACATTCCTCCCCGGCAAGCGTTTGCTCAGAACACACGGTGTCCCATCTGCTCAGGAGCAGCAAATCAGCAGAACAAAGAGCGAGAGCTTACATGTTGTATCAGAAGTGATTTTAAGAGCAGGAGCTCACCTCTTTAATTACCCTGCCATTTTTCTAATCAGACAATGAGGCTTCACCTCATACCCACACCAGTATTAAACCGCCTCCTCATTCGATCAGGAGGATACAAGTACGGCCTTCTCAGCAGTAAATAGTCTTGTGGAAGGCATAAAAGCGACACCAGTGCATGTAACAAGCACATGGACACCCTGACAGACAGCTCTATAAGGTGAAGAAACAGTGACCAATAATTGCCAGAATATTAACTCAAAATAGGAATGGGGAAGAGAAAGATTTCAAAAAGAGCAGTGAAATACTGTGCTAATTACTTGCAAAAACAAACAAACAAACAAAAACAAACCTACCTCTGCTTTCGGAAAGTTGCTCATCTCAGTATAAAAGGTCTTTATTGCGGTTCTAACTTCTTGTTTAACATCTCAAAATCCATTTACAAAAACACATTTTATATGCTCATTGATCATACTTTTTTTTTCATTTTTTTTTTCTGCCAAATAGGCAGATGCTTACTTGCACGTTACAAAGCCATCCCTTGCTTCCCAATAGCAACTGGGAGCTCCATTCCTGTTCCATTTCATTCTATTCTGCAAACTAATCTGCACTGCAAACATGTTTTGAGGCTCATACAGCAAGCGCAAGCAGGTCTGTGCTAGCTCTGCCTGTGCTCTGAACTAGCTTAGTGCAAGCAAACTACAGTCCAAAGCCTCATATTTTCACACAAAGTTGCCAACTACAATTCTAAGCCTTGCTTTGCTGGCACAGTGGTGCAGCTGAACAAGTACACAAGCCCCTGCTGAGCACAAACCTCTGTGTTTTTCAGAGCATCCTCTTTTGCATCCAGGCATCCTAAAGCACATGCAGTGAGCATAAATCTGCCCAGAGTGACTAAGTAGACAGGCTGACTGTTAGCGTAGCATCAACACTACAGACATGATACAAGCCAGCCTTCCAGCCTCCTGAAATAAAAATGGTTGATGACCAAACCCTGCATTTACATCATCCGCAGTTTTAACAAACGGCATAGATCATAGTACCTTTTTCACAGTCGTTGATAGCAACCCAACCAGCTGCAGCCTGTCTTGAATTTCTTCTTCTTCTTCTTTGTGGGACACCCTGGGACTGCAATATGCCACCTAGTCCTCAGGGAACTATAGCCAGGGTAAGAGCTGCTTTTCCTGAGAGGATATTTGCTCGGGCAGTCAGGTTTAGTGGCCCGGTACTTACCTTGTGCTGGGAGTAGTGACTGCTCATACCCTCCCTTGCAGCCGCTCCCAGTGCTGCTCAGCCCTGCAACGCCAAGCCAGCAGTCACACGCCCATTGTCCCTGTCACTATATTCACACCTAGCACTTTCTTTTTTAAGAAGACTCTTTCTCTTGAAATTCACCCAGTATAGCAAGACAACCAAGGTGGATGCAATTATAAACGTTACTGCACAGCTTTGCCATTCTGCCTGATTTGGACGTGGGGCATACATTTTTTTCCCACAGTTGGGTGAATTTTAATCAGCTTTACAAGCCTCATGGAGAGAACAGCATTCATCTTTTTGAAGAAAATCACATGCTTAGGAACTTTTACCAGTTGATCGTTCTGATCAACGGGCAACTTATTTCTTCCCATGAGTCATTAAGCCAAAAAATGAACAGCAGCAAGCTGTGAGCTCTCTTGATAAGTTTGCAGGGAAAGCAGTCCCTGCAGCCCTGCTGTCAGCATGTTGCCTCTGTGACAGTGTGAGAGGTGAGGAGTCCCCCGAGCTCGCACTGGCAGGGCTCGCTGGAGCTGCAGGACTATGCTGGCGCTGGTACGGCCTTTCACAGGCCAGCACTTGAGAGGTGGTGTGGGCTAGCACAGCTGTACGGCCACCCAGAGGTGCTCCCAAAGCAGCATCTCTGCAGCCCTTGTGCACACGCATCAGCTCAGGGCTGCCTGCATCCTGCTGCATCACCAGCTCTCTCTGGTGCTGCTCTGCCTGGCGACCCTGCCCCACACCAATTGCAGTTTTTCCCATGGAACAAGGCATTCAACTCCATCTTCACCTTAAGACACTTACAAGTCTACTTCCATGATACCTAAAAGCTGTTTACAGACCCCACGGAAGGCCACAATCCACATTTTTCAGTCACTGCTCACCGCAGAAGAGCATTTTCTCATGGCAGAAACGTGAACCCGTAACACCAACTAATGGGTCTGCAACAAGACTGAAGCAAGAGGTACCAGGAAGGTGCTCACCTTGCAGGAGAGACGTGCCGACAGGAATGGTTTCAGGAATGTTGTCCCTGCTGTAAATGGAGCGCTGGAATTCAGGAGAACAGTCGTTTTCATCTGTGATATGGACCATCACCTGAGACAAAAGGACACCCTGAGAAGGAATTTCTGTTTCTGCGCTTAGGAAAATGTGCACCTCACTCTGGATATAGGCTGGGCATTCATTGAAGGTATAAGGATGGGACGGCAGCAATGTTAAACATTTTCTCACACTATGCCTGCAACAGAGAGAAGTGTCATCTCTTCCACTTCCAAGCTGATGGGAGGCAAAGCCAAAGCCAAACAACAAGAAGGTTTTTGTAGAGCATAAATAACCCCAGATTGGAGCCCAGACTTCTGCCTTGACCACAAGACTTCCTCCCTCCCAAGCACCATCTCTCTTAAGGAATTTTCTGGACTATCCGTACGGGCAACTCATGCAGCTCATGAGGTGATGGAGATGGACGGGGCAGCGGGTGGCAAGCGGAGCGATTCCCATACCTCGGTCACACTGCTCAGCGCGCTCTCGGCTTCCGTGGCTTTCAGGAGGAGGTGGTAGAGGTGGTGCTCGCCCTCGTAGTCCACAGGCTGGGTCAGGTGGAGCTCCCCGCTCTCCTGCCTCACGCTGAACAGCCCGCTGGGGTTCGTCAGCAGCGTGTACGAAAGGGGCTGGCTCTGGAACGAAACAGCCTCGACCACTGCTACTCTGTAAAGAAGGAGAGAACAATCCCTCGCTTCAACACGACAAGGAAAGTTGGCTGGCGGGTGCCCAGAAGAGCGAGGGGTGGGAGATAAAAGGTGGGTTCGGGCTGGAAATCCCTGCGCCTCAGGAAGCCCCCTCATCTCTCACCAAACTGGTCCCTGACACAGCAGGGCTGGGATAAAATGTTTTTCAAGCCCCTGCTGACATGGAAACACCCTTTTCTTCCCTCAAGTACCCCTCCCAGCGCCTGACAGCAGTTACTGTTCTGCTCCAGTTATACAGATAACTGCTATACTTCTGTCTGTCTTTGAAGCTTTAGGTTAAGAACAGGAATTGGTTCAGATGGATAGGAAAAACAGGGGCCTTTCCAGATGCTGCTGTCCCCCTTGCAGGCAATGAAATGAACGTTTGCCTTTCTACCATGACTCATGCTCGGAAGCTCCATCCCTCACACCAGTCTCTGGCCAGCGTGACAAAACACTCTAAGCCCATCTCTGCGAAAGCTCCAGGGAGGGAGACAAATTTCCCTCCTCCCCATTCAGAATCTTTTAAGGAGCAAGTGGCACATCTCCAGCAGTTTTTCCTACTTCACCAGCTTATTTGGAGACTTCCCACTCCTTAAATGTCCTACAGCACTGCTCCACCTGCTGCTGGTACCTTAAAAACCCCTGCTGCTCTCAAGCAGCTGAATAGACTCTCACACACCAGAAAAAGGATAATTTCTTTCAGGAAGCACAACACGATTTTTAAAGTGTAATGCTCAAACATACATGCATAGCCCTGAGAAGCAACAACAGAAAACACACTTTACTGGGCTCTGCAGATTTCCTGCCGGCCCGCAGTGAGGGAGCTCACTTGACAAGCAGGACTTACTTTTCTCCTGCTGGAGTGTTTTCGGGGACAAACACGCTGTAGGACATGTTGGTGAACTGCGGAGGTCGGGAGCCCACCAGGATGGAGATGGAGGCATAGGGGCTTTTGTTGCCGTACTCGTCCGAGGCTTGCACGGTGACCACGTACTCCTTGTTCCACGCCAGAGGCAAGCCCGTCGTCGTGATAACCCCGCTGTCCGCATCTACTTGAAATCGCTCTTCACCACCTGCCAACGTACGCACAAAGCTGGTCTGAAAAATGCCCCGCAGCAAGAACCTTTGCATCTTCAGTGTTTCAAGGTAAGCTATCCTCAAACCGTCTACCTATATCCTTGCATGCATTTCTTTTTCCCTCTCCTTATCTCTCACTCACGCTCCGCTCTGTTGGCTGATGCAGGGTAAAAGAGACAAGATTGCACAAAAAACCTGAGCCTTAAGCTAGCTGTAAGGCTGCAATCGATTTCAAAATAGAAGTAAAGCAAAGGGCAGCAAAGAAGATTCCCCTCCACATATCTGTTTTTCCTAAAGCACCCCACCTTCTGTACCTGCTGTATCTGTAGGGATCCCCCAAGGGATAAAATCTATCAACCAAAATGATAAAATGGGATACCTGGTAAGAAAAATCTGCAACTTTGCAGAAGCTTGCCATTTTTTTCAGACTCGGCCTACCTGCAATTAGCGTGTAAGCTATGCCAGCACTGGTGTTTTCACTGTTACTGTATCGTGCAGCAAGCTGGAAGACGAGAGTGCCTTTTTGGGCGTCTGGATCAACGCGTGCCAGGTAGGGGTACGGGTACATGGCCCAGGACAGAAGCTCCCCTTCTGGGGCCAGCAGGGTCACGTGGCAGAGGTACCAGTCGTCATCTGCAAGAGATGCGCACACTTCCAGGCAGCTCGTTCACAGGCTTTAGCCAGGAGTGTTTAAGGGCTGATCTGTCAATAGCTGTAAACCAAACTGAATTGCCCATCGCGTTCATCCTATGGCATGCACAAAAATTCATCCACATGCAAGCACCTCTGCCTGAAACCCTGGAGAAACACGGCACCTGCATTGATTGCGCCTGCAGCGCTTTTGTGGCTAAGAAGTGAACTCCAGCACCTGAATAAGGGGTGCAGATGATTGCATCTGCCCAAGCTTGGGCTGTCAGGCTTGGGGGGAACCTGGAAGGAGCCGCACCATCGAGCACCCGACCTTGATCCCCTCTGATCTCCAAGCAGTGGCAGGGTCTGAGGTGGTGCTGCACTGATAGTGTGAGTTTACCTTGGGGTGAAGGGAGAGCACGTGGAGAGAGCTGAGAACTGAGCCAGGGCACGCAGCTGCCCCAGCTGGAGATGGCTCCCATCTCCACAGGGTTGACCATCGGTAGGACAAGCTCCTGGGACCTCCTCAGATCTGCTCCAGGGTGGCTGTACCACCACTTGTCCAGCCCAAGAGCAGGGGTGAACCCCTGATGTGCAGAAAGGCTGCCCACAGAGAAGAGAGGGGACTTTCTGCTGCAAAGAGCCTGTAGTGAGTTAGTCCTGGTGTTTGTACCTCTTGGGAGACCTAAATTCAAACTCACAGCAACCTGCTAACAGATGCTAAAGGTACATACGAGCTTCCTGAAGAAATTTTCCTAGGCACATTTGTGTTCTGGAGGCGGTCTTGAGATTGGACTTCAAATCAAAATGAACGTACTATTGAATACATAAAGTAAGTTCGAATAATACATAAACAAACAGACACCACAAACCAAACCAACCAACCAACCAACCAACCAACCAACCAAAAAGCAAACAAACAACATCCAGACCCTAAAAACAGAAAGGGAGAAAAGTAGAAATCTACATATGAGAAATGTGCGTTGTCTGCCTGACAAAACATGATCACACACTTGAACAAACTGCATGGAAGCTGCAGGTCCACTGAAGACTACACCACTGTCAAAAGAAACATCCACGCCGGGGTGTACACGTCTCATACAGGAAACCCCTGATCTCTGTCTTTAGAAAGGCCACATTTTACATCGGACTGAAGAGGATAGCAGCATATGGACAAAACCAGCACCGAAGGCAAGAATTAAACCAGAAATTTCAAATAAATCTTAACTGTAGACCTTGGGATCTCACACTAAATAAAAGACTACCCACAGATAGAGACATCCCCTAACATGGAAGACCCGCATTTATGAGCGGCCTTACCCCAGTAAAAATACTGTGTTCAGCTCCGAGGCCCCCAGCACAAGGAGGACATGGATGTATTAGAGCAGGTCTGGAGAAGGGCCACAAGGATGCTCAGAGGGCTGGAGCACCTCTCCTACGAAGACAGGCTGAGGGAGTTGGGGTTGTTCAGCCTGGAGAAGAGAAGGCTCCAGGAAGACCTTATAGCGGCCTTCCAGTACCTAAAGGGGGCCTGCAGGAAAGCTGGGGAGGGACTCTTTGTCAGGGAGTGTAGTGATAGGACAAGGGGTAATGGCTTTAAACTAAAAGAGGGGAGGTTTAGATTAGATATAAGGAAGAAATTCTTCACTCAGAGGGTGGTGAGGCACTGGCACAGGTTGCCCAGAGAAGCTGTGGATGCCCCATCCCTGGAAGTGCTCAAGGCCAGGCTGGATGGGCCTTTGGGCAACCTGGTCTAGTGGGAGGTGTCCCTGCCCATGGCAGGGGGGCTGGAACCAGATGGGCTTTAAGGTCGCTTCCAACCCAAAGCATTCTGTGATTCTATGGTTCTATATGCTCTGGACAAATTTACCAGAGGTAATTGCTCCCAGGAGGGAAAAGACTTTTCTGAATGTTTGTTTTTTGAAGTATTTGAAATAATTTAACATGTGGTTTCTTTAGCTAGAGTAAATTCTTAGATTATGTGTTTTCTGTTTTTCTGAAGTACCAACACTGAATAAATGGGAACATTTGTTAGACACACTGCCCTAAGAAACTTGTGTGTTGCTCAGCATAAGGCAAGGTTCAGCTCTCGGCACAAGCTAGGGGCTCACCAGAGCTGCTCTAGGTCTCAGTATTTCATCCACAGCCAACAGGAGGGTTGAGAAACACGCATCTTAATCAGTCCATCCATAGCCATTGCCATTCTGCTAGTACCAAATACCAATGAATAATGAGATCCTGCTGTAAGAAATCACTACTATGGCAAAATGTCAGCTCTACTCATGAGCTTTATTCTTTAAAAAATACAAGCGCAGGAATAAATTTCACTGAGTTCAAGACACCATCAGGGGAAATATTTGTGTTGCTCAAACTAATGATAATTTTCTTATTCTGATCTCCATCCCTGGCACATTTGCCTGTGCAAACTGAGCCCAACAGGACAGGGAAGTTTTCTTCAGAAAGACTGAGATTTTTGTCCATTAAACATAAATTTTCCTAATTATTAGAAGTCAGAAAACAAGCAATCTTTCAAATAATAAAACCACAGGTTTGTTTCCAAATGGGGAAGAAAATAATGTGCCAATGCTTTAAAATAGCATCCTATCATGCAGTGCCTTCAGCCTGGAGATGGATAGTTGACCCAAGACAAGATGTAACAGTTGCTTGCACAGATTCCATTTCGATTTAAAAGAACAAGCACAAACATTGCCCTTGTGCTGCTGAACAGTGCCAGAGGCACAGAGTCCGGTTACCAAAGTGTAACAGCAAAGCCAGGTGGGCAGAGGAAAAGCTAGTTCACGGCTACAAAACCAGCCCAGTGGGATGGTTTACTCTCCCCAGCCACACCAGCTTGGAGAAGAACTGCTCCTTCAAATTAAAACTTTCTTCCTCCATTCTGATCATCATTTGCTGTCAGTTTGGGCAAAAATTTATGATTATTCAAGACCCCAAATTTTAGCTCAATACTTTAAAACATGCAATAGTTGCAAGAATAGTAAGTTATGATGAAATCTAGCAAAAAAAAAAAATAAACAGAGGCCACTTTTTCTCAAAAACAGTCACAAAATGAAAATTCATGGCCTTGCTGTAGTATTACAATGAAGTGCTTTATTAAAAAAAGTTCTGCTTTTCCCCTATTGTAAAGAAGAGCTGAAGCACAGCTCTTGCCTTTCTGAACGGTGTTAACGAGTTAAAGTCAATGAAACTGAAACAGTCTCACTGAAGCAGATCTTTCCCGAGCACATTTCCTGTAACAAGTTGAAAAAAGTAGAACAGGGTGGAAGGTGCATTTCAATTGAACAACTGAACACTAACACTGTAAATGAAAGACAAAAAGTGTTGTTTCCAGGATGGTCTTTGAGTTCAGAAAGCTGGTCCATACGAGATGTTCAAACCATGACCGCGGGTGCACACGTAGGCCTGAGACACTTGCTTCTCCTCAGCATCTCCTAGCTCAGGTAAGGGCCCAAAGAAGGCAAATGCCACAGAAGGACACAGGGGTACCCACAGCTTCTGCCTGTCAGACATGGGTAAATTCTGGCACAAGGGAAGCCTTAGCAGGACCAGTGCTTTTGGGACTGGATTAAAGACAGACGTGGGCCAGCTGGCAGGCACCCAGAGGAGAGCAAAGAGCTCAACCAGAAAACATGACCTGTCAGGAAAGGAAAGACCCGGAGCTTTTCAGAAGAAGAGAAGGCAAGGGACAGTGCTATAAGATGCTGAAGGACCGATGCATGAAGTCAGTAAGCTGTTCCCTATCCCCACGAAACAAAAGCAACCAACTCTCATTCCTGAGGAAAACATTCGCATTAGACATTAGTAGGGGGGGAAAAATATCCCCCAGCAGCTTTTGAATTATAAGGACAACGCAGCACTTGACAGTGGCCAGAGAGGCGGGAGAGCACCCATCACTGAGACCCCTCAGAGCTGACCAGACAGGTATCTGCCAGCAGTCTCTGCAGTAGAGCAGAGCATGCACCTGGGTGGGGGCACAGCACCGCCATGACTGCTAAAGCCTTTCCATCACACTCTAACCCCGCTCAGCTTCTGCATCTCCTTGATTTCTGCAGCTTGTGTGGTTACGTGTCGCTCTTCTCCCAGTTGCTTGAGGGAGTTTCTAGCATAAACACTCTTCAGACCTCGTGTTTTCCTCTGTCATTCACCTTAAAGGCAAAAGTGATGGAAGGAGTGAATGCCATGCTGGCAACAGTCAGCACCACACATGAAAGGAAAAGCACAGGATGAAGCCAGGCCTGGAGGCTGTGGTAGAGCAGCAGGTGGGAACGAACTCGAGACGCCAGGCGGGACATCGTTCTGCAACTGGGAGCTGGCTCCCTACTCCAGCCCCTCAGCACTTACGTCTGCTTTTAAGGCTTGAAGGAGCAGAGCTGTTCTCTCTGGTAGCTCTCCCTTTGCACATACACCAGGAGTGAGACACTCGAGGATTTTCAGGTGTTACAGATGAATAGCAATGAAATACTATGGAAAATGATTGCATTGAGTTAAAGTCAGTGAAACAAGACCAGTCCCAATGAAGTAGGTATTTTTTCCAGCTTTGCATTGTTTTTTCGACTGTCACAACTGCAAAGGCATTAACAGATCAAGCCTCTGAAATCAATATTTTATTTTGTTCTGCTGACACAACCGCAGCATCCTATCAAATCAAAACGGAACATCACCCAGTGATACTACAGCTCATCCATTTTGTAAATACGAATCACCCACTGAAAAGAAATAATCAGAAAACCAGGCTCTGAAGCCTGTGAAACAAGCCTATCAATGGGATAAAACACTGGGCCTCGCACCGCACATTTGAAAAAGCCTTGGTATGATCCATCTAGATGTCAGAATGAAGGAACTGATTTTCCTGGAGACACTAGCATCTCCCCAAGGCTTCAGCATTACCCCTGGCGTACATATAAGAAACACATGTCAGAGATAAGTCAGCTTGGCTAGCAGCAAGACCAACCACCAGCCAGGAGGAACATAAGTAAAAGGAACTTCACCTAAACTGGAACTAATTGCTCAGAGGCTCCCAAGAGGGAAGCAAGCACAAGGACAGGGAGAACTTGCCACGTGATTGTCCAGGCAATGAAAAGCATAGTGTCCTTTGGACAGGAGCATGAAAGAAAGAAAAGACTTGGAAAAGGTTTTCAAGCTGCAAGTGGCTTTTCTTGCAAGCTTGTATCAACTCCATGTTCATTTATTCATTTTTTCCTCCCTTAACAGAAGGAGGAAATGCAATAGATGTGATTTTCTCTTCCCAAGATGAGGATTCGAACTGCACTGACTGGTGTGGGTTTATAATGGAAACCTTTGGGAAGCTGAGAAGCAAAGCATGTGCCTAAAGATCACACCCGAGAAATAATGGTAGTTTATGTTTTGCTTACATCCCCTCCAGCAAAATGAATCATTTGAATGTAAAAGAGACGGCATGATGCACGAGCACATTTCTGAAGTACTCAGTTTCATGAGACCAAGGCTGGATGCTCTCACAGCACCTCGCTGTGCTCTCGGGCCAAGTGGTTACAGGGGCAGGGCAGGGACAGCAGCTTCAGCTCACTGCTGAACCTGCCAGGAAGTCCGAGCCTGAGAAACAGCTACTGTCATCCTCCTTATTGTGGCTAAGAAAGGCCTGTAATCTTCAGGACTGAAACATAAAATTAGTTTCAAATTACTTGTTTTGTCTCATTTTTTTTTTTAAAAAAAGTAATTGTCAAAAAACACCTGGTGCACTGAATAAGTTAATAAAATTCTATCTCAAATATACAAAAAAAAAAGGTGGTTTGAGAAATCCTATAAATACTTGTCCTATAAATTTGCAATTTTCCTTATGAATTACATTTTACAAGAGTAATTAAAAAAAATGTAATTGTATAGGCTGAAAAATATGAAAACATCAGTGTGTTTTGGTAGAAACACAAAGGAAAAAAGCAAAAGAGAAGGAGGAGCTCACTTCTTTAGGCTTAAGTTGCCTCCAGGCTGCAGACCTCACTGCCAACAGGGCGGTTACTGAGGCAGGCAGGCAGCTTGCACAAAATCTGTGTTCATATTTAATACTGCACATCATCATGAAGACTGGGGGAATTGTTGCCTGTTTCCAAGATCTGTAGTAGAGGCCAGACTCCCTGATTGCCACAAAAACACAACCCCCCGTTTTTTTTTTTTAAATGTTGCAGACACCAGGGGTTACAACATGCAGCTTGTGCTTCAGTCTCCCAAAAGTATGACAGAACTGAGAAGCCTTAGGAAGATCAGGGGAAGGAAAACAAAAGGGATTTGTGCAGGAAGGCGAGAGAAAACACAAGACCAATTGGAAATGGTAATCCTTAGAGTTTAAGGATATTACACTTTGCACCTTCTCCCCAACACAGAGCGATTTAAAGATAAGCCATTGGCAACGCTTGCTTATTTCCTTCCCTTATCTAGCACTCCATCCCCTTGCTAAGGCTCCAGCAGGGATCCTTCCTGCTCTTCTGTGGGAGCAGAGGAAAAGCCCCCAGCTGGCATCGCTGACTTCTGTGCAAGTCCGCAGGGCTAGAACCTGGGTGAAGCCACCCGGCT
Source organism: Anseranas semipalmata (assembly GCA_013399115.1). Lineage (NCBI taxonomy): Eukaryota > Metazoa > Chordata > Aves > Anseriformes > Anseranatidae > Anseranas > Anseranas semipalmata. The sequence goes on from VXAA01001101.1 coordinate 89,238, forward strand.
CAGTTATTTAAACCACAGGCGTGAGAGCAGAAGCACCAAGAAGTAGCTTTCATTCCCCTCTCAAAAGCTAGAGGCAACCAATTCCCCTTACTGTCATTTAATACTGATGTGGTATGAGATGAAAATGTCTCCTTGTTGTTTATTTTTTTTCCTCTTTCAAGCACTGTCCTCTTCTGTCACTCAGATTTAGTGATATATCTTCCTCATAAAACACCGAGCAAATCATAAATCAGACTTTTCAGACTTATCAGTTTATCAGCCTTTTTCCTAACTAGATGCTGTATGGCTGCAAGCCACACTTGTGCCCCAGTTTCTAGTCATTATCCTTGACTAATGACAGAGACTTTTTAACATTCCAGCTGCTTTTGAACACTCCGGTCTTTGTTTTGCAGTTATAATCAGTCACAGGTACTCCCATGCTGCCTATGGATGGACCAAGCATGGGTGTCAGATATCTCATAAACCAGCTCTAAAACAGCCCCGAGCCTCAAAGCACCTGCAACCCAGTCCTCATCAGCTACACAGGATCCTGCAAACACAGAAGGAAAGCATTGGATCTGTAAAAAAGTAAGATACATATGGACATGGCTCATGAAGACTCTTCCATGTGCATTTTTGTGCCTTTCAGAAATTTCCCCCAAACTCCAGTATACTTAGGAATAATCTATTTAAAGAGCATTTAAACTTCCAACAAAATGTCTTATAGCAGTAATTAATCTTTAATTAGTAATGGCTAGTTTTACAAATGCCTTTGGGCCCTACAGAAGTGATATTTGCACAGTCATGCTGTCAGCTGTGCCCAATCTCTCCTGCCCAAATGGCCTTTGAATCCGGTGGCCAATTTGTTCCTACAAGCCTTAGCAAAGTCAGCAGCTGGCCAGAAGACAGGGATCCCAAATAAGGGTTCCCACCGAGGGAAAGGAAAAGAGAAATCAGCTTTCACGTGGTCTCGATGAGCAGTCTGGTCGGCAACATCTGTGATGCTCACATCTGCACCAGCAGGTGCTGTCCTTCCCTACCGGGAGCAGGAGGGACAGCCTTCATGCCACAGGTCAGCCCTCCAGGATTAAACCCTTCATTTTCTCCATTTCTTTCCTCCAGCTCTCTCCAGAAATGTTGCCTGGCACGGTTTTAGTGCAGCGAGGCTGTCATCATGAAAACCATGGGTCAGCTCCACTCCAAACACTGATGAGAGATTCTTGAGGGTGAAGCTTCTGTTAATTAACAGATTTGGTTTCTCAGAAATACTCCTAAGGTCTGGATACAATGCTCAGGGGTATCATACCCCCTCACAACACACTACCACACCTACTGGACTCTACTGCAATAAGTAGATACGGCCATATCTTGAAGGCAGGAAGTATCCTTACCACCAAAGTTATGGAAATAGGCGTGTTTGCTCTCTTGGGAGCATACAAACCACTAAATTAGCTTGTGGATGAAAAGCCCACAGCCGCAGAACATCTGGGTAATGAACTGAATTCATCTGAAGCCATTTCAGTGGGTTACGACTTTCCCCCCTCGGTTAACCACAGCCAGCAGGCATTGCAGAGCAGCCTGCAGAGATCACCCTGCATTATTTCCGTGACAGGTTTCTTCATATACCCAAGCACTTGGATGGTTTTTTTGGTTTTTTGGCTTTTTTTTCATCCTCCAGCAGCCTGTGACCGGAGAAGCTCCCAGTCACTCCTGTTGTCCCATGCAATGGGTCACCTGCTCTTCCTTATTTAAGTGGCATGTATTAAAGCAGTTGGTGTGGGGCATACAAGACCCTCTTCCTCTGAGGCTGTGGCACAGTCTGATTGCTCCAGTGGTTAGAAATCACCTCCCTTCCAGCCCAGCTCTTTCTGCAGAAAAGCTACTTGCTTTTCTTCTGGCATCAGCATCACCCTTGACCATCACTTTCAGCCAGCAAGTGTACACTTACAGGAGCAGAACCCCAAGTCCTCTCCATCAGCCCATTTCCTAAGGTCATGTTTTTAAAGGCTTTTCTTAAACTTTCTCTTAAATTTTGGACAATTTCCACTAGCATGCCTACCTCACTGCTCAGGCTAAAACTTCAAGACCGGTGAGTTACGCACTAATTGCTTCGCCAGCAGCGAAACATTAACGCCTGCACTGAAATGCCTGCTGAGGAGCCACCAGCACACGCGAGTGAGGACGGCCTTCAAAGGGGAGCAGAGATGCACAGATGGGACGAAGATCAGTTCCGCTTCAGGATCGTATTTCCAAAAGCGAAGGCTGTTTGCTACTCGCCTCGGTACAAAGGAATGGACGAGCCGCCCATGCAAACCGCATTTTGGGCACCCCCTCCTGCAGCAGCGAAGAGGCAGCCGCGCACCAGCCGGTCTCGCAGAGCTTGCACCAGCTCATTAGTTTTTACGGCAGCTGTATTAAGTGGATTAAAAGGTTTTCCTTTCCAAGCGGGCATTCTGGTGGAATTTTTTTTTTCCTCAGAAAGTGCAAAGAACTCCAACTGCTTGTTTGAATGCACAGCGTAGGGCAGGTACATTTTCAGGAATTTCAGGATTTGGCAGCTCGGAACCCAGCACCTGCCCGCAGCACGCCGTGCTCGCGGGGCACGAGGCAGTGCTGAGGGCACGCAGGGAAGGTTCTGGTGCGGCACAGCTTTGGTCTGGGGCTGAAACAAAGTTATAAATGCCCTCTTGCAGCTTTAATACAATGAAATTTCCAAAATATGAACTCATAGATTGCATAAAAGGAGGTACCATGCTTGTCTTAAAGATAAAGGGCTGAATATTCTATTTTGGAGATCTACTGCTTTTCTCTTTATCTGGTTACAACAAAGAAGCTATTGAAGTGAAGAGAAATACTTATGTACCTTGCTGTGAATACTTGTAACAAACTTTATGTTTTCCTCTTCAGTTTTTAAGCTTTTTGTTTGTTTCTGATCCATAGACTTTATCACACACTCTTACCACCTATTTATTGCCTCTGGATCATTATGTATTTTTACAATAAGATTCTTCCAGAGATACAAACAGACAGGGTAACACAATAACCTTAATCCTGAAGCTTGCTGTTTTGTCTAATGATCCCTGGCTGTTAAAATAGTTTTACGGTTCAAGTGAATCAAGCCTCTCCTCTGCCAGCACCTGAACTTGAAGGCACGGTGATGGCATCCACATATGGTTTTAATCAGTCTGATACCAGGAAGAAAAAACAGTAGCATGACCTCCTGATTGCCAGGTCAGATTTCTGGTTCTGGTCTCAGGTTTGTTTTGCTGTAAAAATGTCAGGGGGTGCCAGGAAGAAATGGACCATTTTTGCTTGCATGGAAAAAACTAAGCTGTATCTTCATTGGAAATCATAGCTGGCAGTGTATAGGGTTGCTTGTTATTTTTGTACATTTTCAAGAATTTCAGGATTTGACAGAAGCCTTTTTAAAAACATAGTTTACTGTCAGCAAGTCGTAAGGGCTCGACGCTTATTATGTGCTACCTCAGACACCCCACACACGAGGAATAGGTCCTGAGCCCCAGAGTCACGCTGCAGGCTCCTCGGCCAGACTTAAGATCTATTTCCTTTGGATTCGGTTACAACTGGAAATAGTTCCTATCCCACCTGAGAAAGAACAGGGCACGGTCAATGTTTCCAGGATGTTAGCTGTCCCAAAGGGAAATTTTGATGAGAAAATTCATGAATGCCTCGTCTTCTTGGGCTACAGTGAGAGAGTGCTCTGCATTACTGCCTTCTCCGTGAAAAACAAGGAGCTGACACAAACTTCACCGGAGAAGCAGCACCTGTGAAAATGCTTATTTCCACTCATAACTTTTTTACATAACACATGGCAGTTAGTAAGGGTCAGGTGGTTTTGTTCCTCAGTTAATGAGAGGATAAAAAGTTTGGCGCATGTCCCATAATATTGATTACTACGTCACCCACTGCTAATTGTATTTGGTAAGAGGCACGAGGAGAAATGAGGAGCAGGCAAAAGTTAATTCTGCTTGGCTATAGGCAGTTCAGATTTTTTCAAATGAAAACAGGATGCTCAAACCCTCCGACTGTTTGATCATCTTCATGTAAAATAAGCGGCTAGAAAGATCCCAAATTCGTTACTGTACAAAGTTACGAGATAGTTTTGATTTTCAAATTAGCATCTAAATGACCTTGTCCTACTTGATCATCAAATTCCTTTCTCCCTGAGGCTCATCTCTCGTCAATACACGATCAGTGCACAGACAGCAGTAAAAATACATCGTACAGCACTGCATTGGAGAGGACAACACGGCTGATTTATACAGCCCTGCTCACGAGGTTATTTGCTTTCGTTAGGAATAAGCAAGGCAGCCAAGCACCACGCCACCCTCCCCGCTTTGTCTGCGGCCTGACTGAGGGGTTCTGCCCCGAATGGCAGAAGATTTGTTTCAAGTTAGTACCCAGAGGTCCTGTGCAGCGTTTGCATCACGCTGAGCGTTCCCCAGCTGCAGAGCCCAGTGCTCTGCTGTAGGAACACGTCTAGGAACGCGGGTGAGGAGATCCCAGCCCCAAGCACGCTTCGACACCTTTGCTTTCCCTCCAGCTCCGTGTTTCACACTTCCTGAACATCAGGGGCTGCAAAAAGCGCTTACAGGAGGCTCTAAACACCCCTCTCTGCCCGCACCCCTCAGGACCGCGGCGACCCGAGGAGCGGCTCCGGGACCCCCCCGAGACCTCCCGCGCTCCGCACGCCGGCCGGGCCCTTACCTCGCCCCCCTCCTCGGTGCACCTTGACCAGCGCCTCCGCGCCGCCCCCGGCGGGCAGCTCCCGCCTCAGGTAGAGGCGCCCGGACGCCCGGTCCACCCCCAGCGGGGCCGCGCCCGGAGCCGCCAGCTCGANAGCCCCAGCCCGCCCCCGCCGTCACCTCCAATGAGGACGGGCCGGGGCGGGCACCAGGCTCGCTGACCCGGTTTAAAACAGCCGGGGAAGCGGGACCCACGGAAGCGCGGACCCGCCACGGCCCGCTCCTCGCGTCCCCACCGCTCCACGCACGGCCCCAGCAGCCTCGCCCCCCCGCCAACGAGCAGGCGCGACAACGTGTCCCCTCGCACGGTGACGACGGCTCGGGAACAGCCGAGGAAAAACTTTCAGTTTAGGCAAAGTTCAGTCAGGACTGAGATACAGAGGAACGGATCATCTTCTTCAACGCGTTGCATCCCACTGGCCTTGCGCAAACTCTCACCAAGCAAGGAAATCCGCTGAAAATCAAGGGCTTAATTTTAACAACACTGCAAGACACGCTACGCTCTGTTCTTTTATAGTCACACGCACATTTAGGAACATACGGTTTTGTCTACAGCACGTCAAGATGCGAGCTGGATTTTATTCATGTTACTGGGATAAATAATCCCTCACCCACAGGACCCCACGCACTGTGAATGTGTCCGCTAACACACAATTTTCTGATGTCACCTTAGGCTTCTGCTGCGGGTCAGCCCGCTGACAGAATTCACGGCACGCCCCCAAAAAGATTTGTGCACACAAATCCTACCCTACAATTTAAAGAGTTGAGGTGCACTGGACTGTGATTACCAGCTCCAAAATTAGGAGACTGAATCTCAGCCAGGCATGGCTGAAGCATCACTCCTACTGGTGTCGGGCAGCTATATATAATGGGCTATTCAGAAGTTTTTCCAAGCTATTAAAAAGGACTGAACTGCATTATTTTGTTGGAAAATGATACCAACGCAAAGAGAAAACATCTCAATCAGTCTCTTCAATGAAAACCATTTTTCTCCTGGAATTAAGGGGCAGGGAGGGAACATCAGTTCAGCTGATGGGGATCAGGGGAGGTCAAAGCACAGGCTTGTGTTTGGGTCTCCACAGGGCCAGAGGGTGATATTCTGTCCTCGTTACTACTTGGAAAACCAGGAGCAAAACTTCCACAGTTCACAGCTGACTGCACATCCATCGGGGATCAAAGGGCAGCTGCAGGAATGGCACGCAGCTCGCCAAAGCTGCGTTAGGCTGAGCGCTACGTTCCCTTGGCAGGACGCTGCCGAGACAAGTGGATGCCTCTTCCCACAGAGCCTTGTTTTCCAAAGGAACTTGAGTCTTCCTGTGAAACTGAAGCAAAAACCACCGAGAGACTGATCCAGTGTTAATCAAGGAGGCAGCCCCAGCAGGAACAGTAGAGATGGCTCTTGGCTCCGATAGGAAACAACAGAGAGAAGAAATAAATAGAATTAAACAAGCTCGCTCAATATCTTCAGGACACCACCAGCTTCTGTTGTTAAAGGATCGTAGTGAAATTCAGTTTTAGGACTCTCCTCTAGCAAACCTTACCTGGTGAATTGAGGACTGTGGATTGCAAGCAACAAATCCAAGTTCTGCTGTTGGGAGGCCAAACCAGCAGCACGCCCATCAGCCCTGCTCTGACCGCTGGGACACGGCCTCCGAGTGGGATCGGCAGGTCAGGCTACAGCCCAGCTCACCATAAAATGAGCCCCCCAAATTTTTTGTTTTGTGACTCCTGCTCCAGGAGGCATTTATCCAGGTGTTAATAATGTGGAAATAGATTTAAATTACACTGCTAGTGTATGCATGTTTTAGAAATAAGTTTTCATGCTGAAATGAAAGCAAGACTTGACTTTTATGTACTTCTCTAAAACTGTATAAACAGGTCAATCACTTCTGCAGAAGCGTTCAGTATAACTCTGTATCATTATCCAGATTTGATGTTAGATCTACCAAAGAAACAACACGAGCTTGCTTTTGCCTCCACAGTTTTGATGGCCAGGGTCTCACAGACAGGTTCACAGACAGCAGGAAAGAGAAACTGGCTTCATTCTTGCCCATTCTTTGTCAACCTTCTTCAGAGGGGAGAATGGTGTAGGGATTTCATATTCACCCTCATTTTACAGAATATGTTGGTATTTATTGCAACAGCGTACCAAAAAAGTCAGTCTTAACGTGTATTTGGTCTTTCTTTAACCAGTCAATGTAGTAACATCAGGAGTCAAGGCTTGACAGTCAACATACAGTCAAGAAATGGCAAGGCATTTTAAAGCTGTTCAGAATTTTGTAGGTGAGTGTATATGCTGCTGGTGTGTCACAACCTAATGAACCGCTCAACAATACTCTATATTGTTTTACATTTGTATATTTTATATATGCATTTTAATTCAGGAGATGCATCTCATCTCATTACTATTACAAAAATATCTACCACCTTTGTTACCAAAGCAATCTGAAAGCATATAGGAACAGAAGCCTGTGTGTGTCTGGGTCACAGCAAAAATCTGGGACACTAGGTCCTAGAGACAGATTACAGAACTAGCATTTAAGGAGAGGAAACAAAACAAAACAAAACCAACAGTAATTTTACCTAACACCTCTCAAACATCGATTATGATCACGATATATATTCTATTATATATACACGTGTGTATATGTATACACACATAAAATACACAAATATTTTTATGTAAACATATATACACCTAGAAATAGTATTTTATATATAATAAAATATTCCTCATCTCACAGCTAGTAACCCCAGTCTGTTTTGGACAAACACATGGAGGAGTATGCAAACACCAGCATATATTTCCTGGTGCCAGGAAGCCCCATTCCCATTTCAGCTAAGCAATCACAGAGCCTAGGGTGCTTGAAGCATACACGGATAAACATGAATAAGTCAACATCAGTGCATTTTATCTTTTTAAAATCAAGCTTGCTTCCTTTTAGAGCAGCCAGGAAACAGTCTGATGAATTGTTCAAACTCAGAAACATTAAGAACAGAAGATGTAAATATGTATTTTTAGGTGCCGTATGATCGATTTTTTTTTTTTTTTTTTGAGAAGCACTTCATCGGGTATTTCTATCACCTTTAGAAATTTCAACTAAAATAATCTCAAGATTTTCATACTATTACATAGGAAATTATTGTAAAATAGTCAGCATTCACTCCTACTAATATCTTATAAAATGACAGAAGGCTCCAATACATGTAATCGCGATCTGTAAAAATTCAAGACATGATACGTTGGTTGATTAAAAAAAAAATCAGTAAGCATTGATGTTGCATAGCAATTTATTTCCAGATGACATGCCTGTTATGGGAGGATCTTTAGAAAGAAAGTTAGACTTCAATAACTCCTTACAAAGCACCTGCCATTTTGCCACTCATCTTCATACCGGTGTGTCTCACCAGGTAGTCGGTCAGCATGACATACGGATGCAATCTGAACAAGCTGCTAATCCTAAAGGGTTGTAAAAGTGTTTATTCTGCCCAGTTGAGACAGATATTTGAGGTATGCTGTAAAGTCTCAGCTTGATTGAACATTGCATATGCAAATAATACAATAGAATATAAAAATCGTTTTATTACAACAGAAAAAGGAGGTTAATTAATTATGAACTTTTTTTTTTCCTCTGTGAAAGGGTATCAGAGTTCTTAAAGCATAAAACGGTTTGTCCCAAAACAATCCATTCTTTCTGGACTTGGCTTTTATTACATTTTTTTTTCCCCACAAAAAAAGTTTGTCACAAGAGAAAAATATTTATTATTTATACATCATTCTGATAAAAATCTGTCCAAGACAACAAACAGGATGAAAGAAATTGGATTGCTTCGATTTGTTATTAAATAGCTGCACATAGATATGTCCAGATGCCATATATGCTACTACTAAATGTCACCATTAACAAGTACAGCATCACCAACAATTCTTCTGCATTACTGAAGTAAGAGTTTGAAACTTTGAAAGGCATTAGATACCCACCTCTCTTCCATCAAATAAATAGGTAATCTTAAACATCACTTGAAAGGCAGAATTGCGTACATGTAATTGCACTGAAATCTAAAACGTTGCCAGATCTAATTACACATTTAGACATCTAGCTGAGGTACCATACAATTCAGAATACCGTTAGGCATAGCTAGCCCTGCCTTTGGCATAGAAAGAGTGCAACAAGATAATGGTGATATTTTATTTCAGCTGTACCGACAAAGTAGAAATGAGTATTAAAATAACACGCGTTGCATGTTTTAAATATTTCACTTTTTTTCTGAAGTTTTAAAAAGAGTACTAAAGGCATGATTATATGGACGTTGAGGTATTACTTCACATGAAATATTGCTTGTATTGGAATAAACTCTGCTCTTCTTTTAACTTTAATACCATAGTACTCTAGAGTCCACCTGCCCATCAATATATAGGGGATTTACAGACTCAACCACCACTAGGCAATACACAGAAGCTACTCATGACATCTCCAAAACACAACAGCAAAACAGACACCTCTAAATGCAAATACAACATGCACACCCCACACTCACACAAACAGCTTATGCTTTCTCCTGTTAGACTTTTGGTTGAAGGATAGCTTATACATAGTTAACAACAGTCATTAAAAAGTGTTTCAACAACATTTTACAATCCCTACGACCAGATCTTGCAGCTCTTACTCATGTGGACTGCATGGGAAAGCTGATGAAGGGTCACACGATTTGGACATTTGCAGATGACTTATCAGAACTAAGCTTTGGTCCCTAACCTCCTACCTTTCAGTAAACAGTAATGCAACTAGAGCAAATATGCTTGAAGAATTTTCAGTATCTGTTAAACCTTGGCCCTCTTTCTTCAATAATCTGTGTATTTTCCCCTTGCCCCACCCTCCAATGGAAATTGCATTTAAGATTTCCACTTCCTTTGGAAGGAATGAAAACAGCATTTTTCTGATAATATGAACAGAACCCTTTATGTTCTGAAATGCCTTTACTTAATTAGTTGGAAATACCTCCTTGCAAATCTATCAGCTGAGTTCAAGTGTGGTAATTCAGTAAGTGAAAAAGTGTTTTTTAAGACAAAAGATTAGGACAAAACTGTACATGTCAGTTTAATTGTGGCTTGATTAAACTTTAATCCACAAGTCTAAAGGTAACAGGTGAGTGCCTGAAAATACTGTATTCATTTTATTCTTTCAAGGTAATTTTTGGCATTTTCTAAAGCCAAGTATACTGGAAATTATAGGAGGAAATAAGCCAGCAAAATAAGCAACACAATTTGTTATGTAAATTCTTATTCTTCCCAGTGAACAGCTGTTAGTAAGACGGCTGGCATACATCCTAGCTGCACCCACTTACTACACGAGCATCTTTGGAGGCAGGGGTATTAAGACACAACGGAAGGCTCTAGAAATCAGAGAGAGAGGAATTTCTTAAAAAAGCATCTTCACAAAAAGAAACACCAATTGAGTTTTTTGTTTGTTTAATAAAAGCTTGCAAGGCACATGTTTCAACTGAATTGCAACATCTACAGCAACAGATCAAAATTTGCAAAACATTCCCCCAACCCTCTGAGGGATTTAAACCTGCGACCTGGGTTGAAAACCAAGCTAGGGTTGTGTGCACAAGTCAGATATAATTATGCCCTATTGTTGTCCTTCTGAGGGATATCATGAAATTTACTGTTTCTTTTTTCCCTGCAGAAGGTGGAGATTAGAATAGACGGTATTTTTACTAATCCATAACTGGATAAGAAATTCAAGCTTATAGTTTTCTTCATAAGATACGAATCTTCCAGTCACTCGGTTTAAAAATGATGCCTTCTGACTGGGACAACAGCAATGTTTCTCCCAGTAAAAGGCTCCTTCTCTGTTATTTAAGGCTGCTGTGCCAATGATGCTGCTATACGTTTTTCTCTAATATAAAAAGCAAGGTAAAAATCTTACATGATTCTCTTAATGCAGAATCAATTGAAGTATCAAGAATACGTCTTAAAAACTATGACAAAACTAATAATAACTATGTCACAGTTCAAATAAAGTTCAACATGTTCATTCAAACATGTATAAAGGCCAATGTGCTACAACACAGTTTTCCTTAGATGTATAGATGGCCTTGTTTGTGTTTTTCTTAACATATGTGCTCTACATGTAAGTATTCAAACTACGGTCTATGTGGTCACACACACATACAGCGTTGCAGTAAAACACAACAGGCAGTCCAGGATAGTTGAGCACTGCATCTTGGCATGGCATTATAAGGCATGAAGCCATAAGCTAAGTGGCTTCAGCCACCCAAGTGCATTTGTAACCCTGAAATTTGCTACCTGGAATGCCTTATTGCTGTTATGAAATAGTATTCATGAACGATCGACTTCAGGAAAGCAAATGACTAACACACAGAGATGTAATTCCTGACAGTAATTCAAACAAACTTAAATTGTATACGGAACTCAAAAATTACTTCCAAATATTAAATCTATAGCACATACAGAGAAGGTTCCTGCATGCCTGCCATAGCCCAAGTTAATACACTAGCTTCTGTTTTGATATTGTAATTGAAGTCTGAAACAGTCCAGTGCAGTAAAACAAATGCACGTGTACAAAAGCAAATAAACACAGACTGCATTTGGCTGGAGACACATAGACGCTATCCTCAACACAACGACTGTATCCCCAGGAAGGATATTTACTTTTAACTTGTAATTCAGTTACACTTATAAATGTTTCGCTCAATGATCACATCCAATCTTTTCAATGGATTCATCTGACTCACAGACCTAAAAATATGACCGAAAGTAAAAAACAGATTACAGACGTTGACATTTACAACAATAAAGCTTTTCTCTTTTAAATCACTCCAATAGTGATAACAGATTTTTAAAAACCTCAGCACTACCTCTTAGTGTAAAGTAAACAAACGTATCTGCATAGAGCAGACAGAAATCATGCATATACACCAACATGTTGCAATTCCTAATAATTTCAGAGCTAAAATCTCTGAATTCGCATTTTATCAACAAATGCAGTAGGGATAGTTTTGCAGCTTTCATTTGCAGAATGGTTTACACATTTTTCAGTTGAAGGTTCATCCCATTATGCCAGATGTTTCACTAAAGACATCTGGGCTCCAAAGAATCATTTCCACATGCCTGATAGAGTGGTCTGTGGGCCAGGTGCTACAAGAATACATAACTGCAGGCAACTCCTGACGGGTGAATAACCTCTCCCAAAACTTAAGTCCTGGCTTTCTGTCCAGCTACATCTACGTAAGCAAAGTTACCATTACCTTCTGTTGGGTTTTCCATTCACAACACCAGGATTAGGCCCAGAGCTGGAATTAAAGCATCATTCATTCTCTTGAAAGTACATCAGCTAGCAACAAAACAAACAGGATGAACAGATAATTCGTGGGGTCATATAAGGAGGACAAATTTTGGAGGGAAGCAAGACTGCAGAGTACTTTCTCATATTTTCAAAGATCCCAATGTAGTTGCATAATTGATGTAAGAACTACTGTACCATTACCTATTAATGGTGGTGATGATAGTGTTTAAAATTACAGTTATGGCACTACCGTAATATGACATAATAATGACATAATAAGTTGAACGAAGTGAGTATCACCCATCCCTCCCCATACACACACACACACACACCAGCTCTCACACAGAAGGAGTGAAAGAGAAGTGCAGAAGTCTCAGTAGCAAACCTAGTTGTCCTCCTACACTTGTCTAAAAACAAGTACAGCATACTGCTGTATACTGGCCCATTCTGATGGCTGCTAAGACACACGTATGCACACACACATACATATTTAAGCCTGGAAAAATCCTGAAGACAAGTTCTTTCCAAACTGAAGATCTGACTTTGTCAACCTCTACAGCTAGGTCTAAGTCCAAGCACTTCCACCAACATGTCTCCAACAATGTAGAGATCAGTGCCTTAATCTATGGAGGTGTTGTTTAAATAAAATCTTCCTTATTTGATTTATACAAACGCTGTACCTACACGTATGTGTGTGTTTGATAAACCCAGCAATGTTTACAGTGGGAAACAGGAAGAATAAAAAAAAAACAAACTAACCAAAGAAAAAAACCAAACCAACCCAAACACTTACTTGAAGACTCAGGATACCAATTTCTTGCTAGAAAATAAAAGTTATATGACTTACATAAGCTCTTTAACATAACTTTTCTGCATTTTTCAAAGTCTACCCACATCAGCTCTCTAACACTAATGTTAGAAATCTCAGTTAGATAAAGATTAAGATGATTTATAATGGGAAGACAAATGCAAGAACATGGAAGACTGTCACACTTTCTTGTAGAGACTGTAAAATTAACAAATTTTCCTGTTTCCTTCAAGGATGGTATCTGTATCTGTTGGTCTGTAGTTCAAACAGTTCCAGTTTGGTAAGATAAAGTTGTCAATACACTGTTTGTGCCCACATGTAACTGCAAAAATAACTTCCTTGATCAAAAGGAACTTTTCCAACTGAATTCCATTCATAATCAATCCTCAACAGGAAGCTTGCATGCTTTTTCATGACTGGAAGGATATCACAGTGTTGATTCTATACACAAAGTAAGACCTATTCCAGTATACCCGAGTAAAATAATTCACATATGGAGAATAGTTCATTTTGATTTCATGACAAAATCGTCCATATTTTGGGTAGGCATAACTGTCGCCTTCCTCACAAACCACCTGTCAGAAAAGAAGAAAATTAATTAAAATACTGAAGATAAATGATTACAGAATGCAATTCTGTACATTTCATTTATGATATAGATATTTAATTTCCATACCGTAGATTCCAATAAGCTGTAAAATATATTCCCCTATAATTTGTTTAACCATCTAAAATAACCTTTGTGAATTAATACCTTTGTTGGGATAATAGACATTAAAACCAGTGTACTTTACCCATATTATAAAGAACAATGGCAGTGGAAACTATCCACATGTCCAATTTACCCAGTACTTCAAACATGACCTGCAAGTAGCACACCACCTACGTAGGGAAGGAAATTCTCAATTACCTTTTCCAGGCCACGCAAGTTTGACACATATAATAAAGACTGAAGACATACACACGTGTGCACGTCTCCCTGTAAATTCCAACCAATTGACCTGGAAGAGACTTCATGCATTTTTGGATCTGCTGTCTGATACCCTTGAAGAAATCCCTTCTCTGCACTTTCTAACGGCACAAGTTTACATGGGTTTAAAAAAAGGTGGTAAGACAAATTCATGGAGGAAAACAAATAAAAAGTAAAAATCTATCGATGACTACCAAACACAGATATTTCTCCTGAAATAGACAGTCCTTCAACAACAGATTGCTGGAGAACATCTGTCTTGCCCTTTATAGTCATCCTAAAGCATATGCTCTCAGCCAGGGGCAGAAATAGGGTACTGGACTACGTGAATACATAGTCCAAGTCAGAATGCAATAACCACATTCTCTTCTTAAGCATGGCAATGTGGAAATCATAGAATCCCAGAGTGGCTGAGGCTGGCAGGGACCTCTGGTCCCACCTGGTCCCAGCCCTGCCCAAGCAGGGACACCCAGAGCAGGTGCCCAGCACCACGTCCAGGCGGCTTCTGAAGGTCTCCAAGGAGGAGCCTCCACAGCCTCTCTGGGCAGCCTGGGCCAGGGCTCCACCACCTGCACAGCACAAAAGTGAAGATCCATAGGCCTGTCAACAGAATAGCAGCCTGTCGTCTGTCTCAGTTATATTGGGAATAACTAAATGCCGCAGTCTGAAACTATACATGCACTTGCTTCCACTACCTTGGGAAATCTTGGTAATCTTTCGGTAGGACTCGGACAACTTTTGTTAGTATGCAAACTGAGAGTTTTGTTTCAAAACTTGTGAGAACACATACTGATTTTATTGATATATATATTTTTATTATATAATAGTATCTATTACAGATACTATACATATTTATAGATACGATACGTTGTTATGAAGTTATTATATAATATATATTATTATTATAATAAAGAAATACTTTATTCCTGTTGCCCATTTGAACATTTTTCTACAGTTAGGATTTCTAGAACCCAACCCAATATGCACTGAGCCACAGACAGGAAGCATTCTGCCCAGGGAAGTGGTGGAGTCCCCAACCCTGGAGGTATTTAAGATACGTGTGAATAAGGCACTAAGAGACATGGTTAGTGATGGGACTCAGTAGGTCAGGGTGGTAGTTGGACTTGATGATTTTGAAGGTCTTTTCCAACCTAGATGATTCTATGATAATTTTTTTTTCTAAAAATACTGAACACTCAGTTGTCTACATTTATATGTATAAACCGGTTGTTTAGTTACAGATTTAATTACAGACATTCAGTATAATAAATTTTAATTGAAACTCTGATCATAAAGCTTTTTTTCCCCTTAATCAATCCACTATAAATAGAATAACCTTTGTCACTCTCACAATCCCAATTAGACAAAAATAGTAAATGACTGGTTTTGTTTACCGACAGCATCGTGTATGGCTTTTATTGTGCAAAGATAAGCTCCTTGCGCTGGATACTGTCTTTTATTCTTTTTTCCCCCCTTTGATCAAAATTATCATTGCAAGCAACAACAGGTCTGAAAAGTACCGGGAAGTGTTCCTTAGGATGAACTGCTGAATAACTGGGGTGTTAGAAATTAGAAGAGGAAGAAACTGACTCTGACATAAGAACAAAAGAGAAAGTGTTAAAAACCTGACAGTAAAGCTGTGCTGCTGAAGTGAGGATGAGATCAAGATTATGTGTGAGATAGTGAAGCATGCAGGAAGCTCAGGGAAGAGATGCATTAGTATGAGGGAATTGGAATCCCGAAATTGTGGTTAATTGCTCCAGGTGACATGCTCAGTATGGAGCAGGGACAGAAATTCACTCATGCAAAAACAGATCTGAGAAGAAACTGAGTGATAATATGTGCTGATTATCAACTGCAGAGGTTACCCCCCCCAGTGGTACAGCACATTGATTACAACATGGAATAATCTGGCATATATGGTTTTAGCAGTGAGGCAAAGAAAGGAAAAGGATAGATTTCAGCAATGGTAAGGAAGTAATAGAAAAACTGAGACAATATCCACCATGGATAAACTGGCCAGGAAACCTCCAAGTGAAAATGACACCAGTTTTAGATTATTATTAGAGAAATTAAGAGCAATCCCCTAAAACATATCACCCCTACAACTACTCCCCAGAATGAAAGCAACTAGAGGAATGAAATGCTTGAGGAATGAATGCTTCTTTCAAAAGCTGGATTATCAAAAATAGAGTTTATAAAGTACCTAACACAGATGAACAGCTTGCATTTTTCCCCCAAAATGGAATATAAAACTATATACAAGAAACATAGATATCCTCTCCATAAAACACAAAACAAACAAACAAAAACCAACCAACCAAAAAAAAAAAAGCATTCAAGCTGGGGATTAACTTGGTATAATTAATACACAATAGGCTGTAACATCAATCAGATGCTTAGATTTCTGATCTAGGGAAAGGAAATAACTAAATGAAGCTAACCCGTGATTGATCAGAAGTAACTGGCAGACCCTCACCCCTAGAATAAGACCTGAGAATAAGTAACGAACGCCTAAGAGAGCTTACAGCCACTCCTGCATTTCTAAGGTCAAAGCTTTAGCTCGATTCACAGGAAGCAGCTGAACAAGTGGTAATGAAATCACTTTATAAAACCCATCCCATGCCAAATTTTAACAGCAAGAACAGCATTGTCAGCATCCAGAACAGACATGGCATGGCCATGTCTGCAGAAGAAGTCATGTACATCTTTACAGCTCTACAGTTTATTCAACTAATCTCTTTATCAGTTATGGCTCAGACTATCTACTGGGGTGCTAACCTATCTACAGGACTGGACCAAACAGACTGGTAGCCTGAGCAGTACCAAGCAGGCTGTACTGAACTGAACGGCAGGCCAGTCCTCATCCCAGCATGCTCCCTGGCAGAGCTTTACAATAAGCGAGTTTCTCCATTTTAAAATCTCATCTTTAAAACTCGTAATGAATGCCCTCTGAGGCAGGGATGTACTGCTTTTGTAATAACCGCTCAGGTGTTACCGTCCAATATTTACATATAGTTAAACAGTATTTAATGATTGGCAGAAAAGCAGCATTGCTACATACTATTGTATTAGGGGGGATATATATATATATAATATGGGGCAAGATTACAAGTATATAAGAAACAGACAAGCCAAAACTTAACTGATCACTTTTAAAATGTATGAGTCTTTGTCTACACATCAATTACAATTAGAAAAATAAGAACAGAAACATTACAAGAATGTTTCCATTTAAATGACTTATTTATGCATTCAAACACTTTTTTCTTGCTGTTACTTACATGACCATTAGCAATATCCAACAGATCTTTAACTCTACATCCTCTTACAGGTCCCACTTCATTGCAAATTGAATCTTCAATAATCAGAAAATTGGCTTTGTAAGATGTGAGTATCTTATAAATATCCTCCGCTGACCTCTTTGAATATATCTGATAAATCTATAAATCAGGAACACATTTTAATGCAAGGTAAAAATCAGTGGAAAATTAAAGACTTTGGGTGTGTGTGTGACACGCAACTTATTTGTAATAACAAATTATATGTACACACCAAGCTATAGAATGTCTATTTTTGGAATCTCCAAAGCAGGTAAGGTAATGGGGAGCTGAATGGGAAGTATTTGTCTCTGCTGATGGCCAGTTCTCATCTTATATACTTCAAGTGGCCTGAAAATTCTTCAGAAAGAATATTTGTTTCTGTGCAGACTGGATCACTGATAATCTACTTGATATTACCTTCCCCGTTTGCTGGGCTCCTATGTCTTCCTTCCTTCTAATATATATATATTTTTTTTCCCCATTATATTTGGGTGAAAAGAAGGGCAGTTCCTGTGAGATGTTTTCCAAGTCAAGTACCTCACTAGAGATTTCCATTTCCCTACTGTAATCCTGCAGTGTTCAAACACAGAGTGAGAACTCAGGTAGAGAAGCAATTTTGATTTCTCTCCTAGTCAGTCACTGGGCAAGTCTGTTCTGCTTTGTGATGCGACTTTCCTTCTAGCAAAATATGCAGAATAAAAATTGCTCAAAACCATTCAGAGATGACAGCCTGCCTAAAGCTCAATATTGTCACACTGCTCAATAAGGAATCTTGTTCATGGACTTACTGATTATGTATTGGTGTTATCTTTCTTCAGAAGACTTCATGCTCTTTTCTCACCTTAGACTGTAAACACTTTGGAGAAAAGACAGTATTTGGAATGCCACTTGCGTGCAGTGGGAGTTGCACCAAACAAATAATTTGCGTTGCCAGGTGGCCTGGGGAACGTGGAAGAGCAATGCAAACATGTATGCCATGAGGAATATTACAAGGTCATCTTCTCTGGAATATTAACATTTACAGTACTCCCACACATCTCAATCAGACACTTCAGTCTTACGTGATGGAATGGTCTATAAATCACTGATCATACACACATAATTATGGAATCGGATACTCACATTTTCATTTCTTTTTAGAAGATCATCATCATTATATAAAGGCAAGCTTGACACCATCCATCCAGTACAGAGCTTAATCACACCCATTAATTGTGGGCTGCCTGCAAACACAGCAGCCACAGGAGCCTGCCTTCTGCAAAAGCAACATCAACACACATGTCCAAGTGCAGGATGCATTTCTCAAAGCGATGTTTTTTCATTTTAAACACTGTGTGAATCTTGAAAGGTGCTACAGCAAGAATCGGAGTGCATGAAGATATCATTGGGGGTCTAATTATAGCTGGCATTAATGCCCTGGTGGCATTGGTTTCCCTGCCAGGAAAAGCACAGGCTTGTAGCAATATGGAGTTTGCAAGGAAGGCCTCCTGCTGGAGCAAGGGCTGGTGGCCATTCTCCCCTCCTTGTAACCCATGAAGCACCACTCAGAGTGGTCCTGGAATGGATCAAATATTGCTTTGCTGACCGGTTGCTGTCTCTTGACAAAACAAGCATGGGAGCGAGAGTAGGTAAAGGGAGAAACAAAATGATGTTATCTTGTAAGTGATAGACTTGTGATTATGTTCATTTGATCTGCAGGACAATGTATTTCATCATTTATGAGTAAATACAGTTATGATACAGTATAACATCTACAGTAATTATGTTTCTGGATTTTGATTTCATCTTTTGATTATTCATACTGTTGCATTAGTGAAAGAAAACAGACATTGTTGCACACTATTACAGATCTTGGGCATTTTTTCCTGCAGAGAAAATTCAAGTAAATTCATTTTATGAGAGAGAAAGTTATAAGAAAATATACTATAATAATGACATTCAATTAAAATTCCAATATGGATATCTAAGCATATCCTTAAAAAAATCCTTTTCATTATAAATACGAACAGCTGCTACAAATAGGGGTAGTCAAATTGCTCTTAGCTGAGTGAATCTCAATGCAATTCACCATGATTAATTATGTACTTGAAGTGTAATATATGCAGACTAATGTAAAAGCCATTAGGTACTTGGCATTATTCCACTTGCTGCCTTCAAGAGCTACAGCAGTGACAAACAACATACACTACTATTAACAGAAAGAAGAAATTGGCTGGAACACCATAATTACCAGCCTTGCCTTTTCTGAAGATGAACAGGTTGACATTAAAGACTCCATAAATACAGAAAATAATATTCTTAAAAAATACAGTTAAAGGTAAGTAAGTTATTTGAACACAGGGGACCTAATTTTCCAAAAAGTGCAGTTCCTAATGACATAGGTCAAAATTAAATTGAATCAGGCCAGAATCGGCTTCTGAAACTTTTGGTGAGGATAAAAATACATCTGTGAAAATAACCTGACACTCAGCATTTGCTATGCCGTGCCTAGCCAGTCAGATAAGAATCTTTGAGGCCTTCTGCTCAAAGGGGAAGTCTGAACCACACATTACGCTCCATGTTTCTTGATTGAAGTCTCTCAACACTTACATCTACGCATTTCATTTTACTGGCTCCTGCACACACAAATTTCATTGTTTCTGTGCCCCATGGCACTACAGTCAATATGACTCCTCTAATCTACTGAAAGGTCAGCATGTAAAGAAACAAGTACTAGAATGTGCACCTTTATTTGGAAATCAGTTCTAGTAATGATATCAAATATGACTTGACTGCATGTTTCAGGATCTTCTCCTCTTGTAATCGATGATAAATTCCTGTTACTTTCCATGGGAGTAATACCAAACTTAAAATACTCATTTCTCCTCCCATCTCTTGCTACATCATGTAATGACATGGCAAGGGAAAGCTCAGATTAATAGAGGTAGCTCTGCAAAATGGTGAGATAGAAATACACTGACATAAAGAATTAAAATAGAAGTGTAGAACTTCATACTTACTTTATCCATGTCATGAGTTCTACCGTATCAGGATCATAAAATTCTTGTAGTTCTGAAAGCTCTGACATTATCCTAGGGAAAAACTGATGGAAACATACGTGGTTACTTACAGTTAAAAAATAAAATAAAAATTTTATGGACCATCTCATTATGTTATAGCCTTAAATAACACAACAGAAATGAGTTTCAACTGAGTTTTCTCTAAGTGGTATTTTTGTTTGAATATTTTGGGAAACACACTGTTTGTACTTGCCTGAAAGCAGTAGACCTTCTCCAAAAATAAACATACATTAATCCTAAATTCTCATCTTTAATTGTCTTAATACTTATAATTAAAACCAAACAAACAAACAAAAAAAACAACTATTTTGGTTTGTATGGCAACAACATTCATCAACTTTAACTGGTCTTAAATGCATCAACATCATAGTTCAGGCTTTTATATGAAAATATATATAAATAAGGACACTAAACCAAGAAGCTGACAAATCTTCTCTCATGGTAAACCTGCCTGAGCGGGGAGGTTGAACTGTTGCAACTTGATGAAAAGCTGCTGTGCAAGCAGGAAAGAAGAGAACAAGTTTCCTAGAAGAATATCATGTGGGTAACCTACCCTGGACTTCCCTCTGACTTACTTCAATCACTTCAGTGAAGGAAAATACGCTAC
The DNA here is from genome assembly GCA_013399115.1 of Anseranas semipalmata. Taxonomy (NCBI): domain Eukaryota; kingdom Metazoa; phylum Chordata; class Aves; order Anseriformes; family Anseranatidae; genus Anseranas; species Anseranas semipalmata. The sequence continues at coordinate 110,063 of VXAA01001101.1, forward strand.
ATTGTGTGAAGTTGGATACCCAAGTTCATGCTCTTGAAAAACATTTTGGGAAAAGGAACGTTTCTGGGAATGTAGACAGAATGCCAACTCCTTGTGACCAGCCTAGATTGCAAGCCTGCACCGTGGCTTCCCTATCCTGTCAGGTTTGGAAGGTGAAGAAACAACAGGTCCTTATTAAGACAGGAGATTCTGTCAGTCCTCGAGCTATTTTGAGTGTTTAACTGCAGAAGGCATGTCTAGAAGCTTGCCAGCCTAGAGGCACTGGAGCATGTACATGCTGTTGTAAATGCTACGTGAAAGCTACTGGCTGCCAGCTCTGAAAAAGATACAGTTGAGGTTACAACTATGCCAGACTAAAGGGACAACTTACTTTGGGACAGCCATAGTGGATAGGACAGCTGGAAATGGGAGCCTGCTTTTAGCTGAGGAGTTTCCACCTCCATTACCTGGACAAATGATTGCAGTCTGCAACCAGACACAACAGGGTAGCGCAAGAACAGTTGTCATATGTCAATATCAGGGCTGAAAACCTATATCACCTGTTATACATATACCTGAACTGTCCCAGGAACAGAAGACAGACAGAAAGAGGAACTGCCACTGCCTCCCCAAGGAGAACCAGCTTCACTTATCAATCAGAGCCCTTAGAAAAATCTAGCTGGATGAGGTACTATGCCTGCCTGAATCAGAAGGCAGCCAAGCAGAAAGATGCCGAGCTGTACACTCATCCCTTTGTAGCCAAAGTAACAGGTTAAGAGCCTCAAGGCACTTGCGCTGTCCTGTTCCTATTAATCAATCTTTCCAGGCTCAGGGGTGAGTTATGAACCTGGAGAACAAATTGTTCACCACTGGTTAAAAGCAAAAGCTGGATTTGCAAGGCATGAAGCCCTCTAGAGTCCAAACCCCCACACTACTTTTACTAAAAAATGATCTGTAGAAGAATTCTTTGGTCAACTAGTTTTTTCTATTGCAACCAGTTGCATAACTTTTTTTGAGCAACTGTAGCTTTTTTTCAGGAGAATTATCTGTTACTCTGGCAGAAGTGTGTAAAGAGTCAGATTACACTGCAACTAAAATTTCTATTGTAAGACAGGTGTTATAAAATCTGTTAAAATACCATTAGTCAAGACTGACTTCTATATTTGAATGCTTGTAAAAAAAAAAAACACACTTAAATTCTTCTAAAACTATTCAAACTAACTGTTTTGAAGCTATGTTAGCACAGTAGTGAGTTACACTCTATAGGATATTTTTGGATGGGATACTTCTTCAAGTGCAAAAAATAATTTTCCAAATACTCTTCCCCCTGCCCACCAGTGTGTCTTGCAACATGACTTGCCATAAAGAACCAAGTATTTATTTTAAACAAGGAAACATCTGTAGCTTTTTCTCCTTGTATTGTAGTATATACAATATGTGTACATATCGCTCTGCACTAAGGATATAACTCCATTATAATTTGACAGCTTTTCAAGCAGAATATTTGCCTATGGCCTTCCATAATTTTATTTCCACCTAACCTCACTCCCTCTCACTAAAAACAAGATAGAGACAACACACTTTTCAGTATTCCAAGTGTTTATTCAGCAACATTTTCTTTGTTGAGTCAGTTCATATATCCAAAGCATAACAGCTGAATATAATAATGTCTTCATTTAAATTCAAATACTTAATTACAATAAATGATTGTTGACAAATTGAACAGTCAAATACCTCATACTGAAAAATTCAAAAGTTTTGTTTAAAAAAAAAAGCCAGCAGTTTTTCAGGGGATGCCAGCTTTTATTACACCTTAGCATTATATTTGTTCAGTGTTTTGACTCATATTGTGCCTAAAGACAAAACAAAATACAGAAAGGTAATTTTCTTACCTCTTTCCACAAGCTGAATCCGATTATTGTGGGAACTGCCATACTCAAAATAAGAGCCTAGAAAACAGATGTTAGAAGAAATAGATTATGGACTGTTCTCCATTCTCCATCCTAGACTATCTGCCTATTCTGTTCACATAGTAGTAGGCTACATTTATGTCTGAAACCTTAGTGACTGCAGGTGAACTTTTGCAGTTTTCTACTGGGCAAAAAACTCTGCAAACAAGAGCTTGCCTAATTTAGCACTGAAGAACTTTTTTGACCCTTGTTAACTTTACCACCAGTATTAGGGATGGTTAACTACTGCTCATATAACAATGATGCAATATTAACATGAAGGAGGGAACAGAAGAAAAGCAAACACCTCTCAGATACAAATACAATGAGATAATTTGAGAAAAAAAATATGAATCAAGCATTTCAAACTCTGATCTTACTGATGCTTTCATTCAGACTAACAATAGTGATATGCAAAAAACAGAAAGTCATTTTTCAGCACACCATCACTCTAGATCACATCATATACCCTTTGCAAAATAAGCAAATAGCTCACATGCTACAGGAAATACTTGGTAAGGAATGCAAACAAGGCGTTCTCTTGATCATAAGTTGTTAACACACCTACTGTATGAAAAAGCAAGTCTATATAGCAGAAAGCATGTGGTATATAAAGGAGTATGTTTTATATGTACATGAATATATTGTTACTCCTTGACTGGAAGGACACTGTTGATGTTTATGATGCAACAGTAACTAGCACTTTCACAAGCGCCATACATCAATCTCTGTTTAAGTATTAAATAGTTATTCCTATAAACATCTTGAAATTAAGGTAGAGTTAACACGCTATCCTCATTTTATTAATAAAACAAATGCAGAAAGCTGCCAAAAGCTGCCCAAAGCAACTCTCGGCACACTATGAATAATGCTAGGGTTGGAAGTGCGGGAGTTGTTTGCGCTACAGCACAAGCTCATCTTCAATCACAGCACTTCTCTTACACAAACTAACTCCAGCTACCAGCTCTTATGAAGCTGTTTTATTCTCAGCAATTAAATACACCTAACTACCACATTTTAGCCTCATTTCCTAGTGAAATAAGACTTACGTCGATGCTTGCCTGCATGCCTGTACTTTTTCTCCCACACTTTTCCTAAACAGCATTTGACTTTCTTGGCCAATCTCAACTAAATATGACAGAGGGCTTGAGGTCTCAAAGATCTGTTAAAAGAAATTAAATAGATGTGTGAAAGAGAGAGATGAAGACAGCTCTGCTCCTCCTGAGGAAAAGGCTCTAGTGTGAACACAACTTCATCAGGAGGTAGGGGAAAACATGTGAAAACATGCTATTAGGAATAAAAGACACAGGAAAAAGCAGATATGTGAGATCCACTGCTCACAGAACTACATGTTCTTTTGGTGAGGAGTTCTTTAGGTTTTAAGGAACTGTTGTTTGAAAAGTGATATGCCTGCTAGCTGCAATTCCCAAGACAATGGTGACAACAACTCACCAGCAGTATCGGGTGCACAGCTTTCAGTCGAAGCCACTTGAAGAGTGTCATCCAAAGTTCGGGAGAGCACACACCAAATGCAGCAAGCATGCAAACATACGGAGTCCATAGATATTTCATTCTGAAAAATATTGCAAGAACTTAGTTGGGATTCTGCACGTCACTGTATTCAGGCTGTTTATAAAAACATTCAGATTTTTTTGCTTGCACATCCAGACTGTTTGACACGCAATCTGAGATCAAACTTGATGGCACTGGAGGGTAAATCAAGGAAATCTCTAGCAGAAGAGCAGGCACCTGATTATCTGCTGCAAGATGTAGGAGCAAGATCCCAGGTCAAAGATGACAAAATCCTTCACAGAGTTCAGGGGAGGATGAAAGAAAAACATACAGACTAGTAAAGTCGCTTGGCTGTTGCAGTTTTCCAGCCAAACAAGGATAAAAAGTAGCTATTCATCAAAGTTGTACAGACACTGTACTATAAGGGAGTTCCTGAAGAAAGGAAAGGAAAATATTTAATAAACAATTTACTATTTGCTGGCATTGTCTGCCTCTTGAGGATAGACAAGTCAATACAACTACTTGGCAATACAACAGTTTGCTCACTTTAATAATTTGTGAATATTCAGATATTAGGATGACATGTAGGATACAAACACGAGTTTGCCACCTCCAAGCTGGTTTAGCTGAGAGCCAAGACTGGAGCAGTAAGGTTTTCCAAACACTAGGTCCTGTAGCTTTAAGGACTAATACTCACAACACTTCTGAAAACTGTTTTGCTACTGCTTTAACATGTCAAGCAAAGGTGTACCGATGCTAGCTGAGATACAAGAAGATGGGTAAGAAATCTTCCGCACCTTAGTATTCAAGAACATATACTGTTCATCAAAACAGCATGCAAGATCTCACTAAAACACAATATGCAAAGAATTACAGGGCAGTTCTACACCTAAATACCACCTGGAAAGTGATTCACATTTGCTCTAATTAATTTCTCAGAGTTTAGCTGCATTAAAGCTTGGAAAACACATTAAAGAGACCAAGCACAATTCATCACACTCCTCTATCCAATTTAGAGTCAAAATTCTCTTTGCTATCTCCTCTACTGACTAGTACTGTTGTATGCCAAAAATATTTCTGAAAAGACTTTTGAACTGTAGACACATTTCAAAGGGGTAAATAGCATATCATGTCCACTCAGGAATTCTCTGTTGCTTTCAAAAGAGATACATCAAAATGAGACTTACCCTTCCAAACACATCGCTAGAGAACCAAGTAAAATTGTGTGAATTACATGATAAACTATTTCTGGCCTCTCTCCAATTCGACCATCCTCAAGTTTAACTGTCTCTTTCAGTGGTTCACCACTGCAGTTGGAGAAAATGAGACATCACTTAATTCAGACATTATCTCAGGCAAAGGTGCCAGTAAAAATATTTTTATGACCATTAAGTCAGCAGTACACTGAGATCACTCTGTGTCATATCATACACTATTCTTGCACTGCTTATTTGTTTTTTCTTCCTTGTCAATGATCTATCAGTACCTGCTGTCCCTTGTTTTAGACTGTAACCTCTCTGGAGCAATGGCTGTGAATTAATACAACAGGATAACCACCTAAGACTGTCAATCCTATTTTAAGGTACTTCAGCAACAAGAGACAGTATAATTCAAGAGCATGCATACTCCACAAACATTTAGATGAAGCATGCTGTACATGCGTTCTAAGTTTCTTCACATCATTAACTCGGTGAAGAATTATGGAATACTGTATGACTATATATACTATTTTATCACAAAGTAAGATTAAAAAAACAGTTTTCAGTCACAGTACTATAAATTCCAGTAAGATATTATAAATAAAAATCACAACCAAAATCTTACAACAAATGTTTTTCTACAAACAAGATAGTGAGGCACACAAAAGACATTTTATTCTACCATTAAGTGATTTCAGTTACAAAGTTGTAAGAAAGTTGTAAATACTTCCTCAGGACAAAGTGCAAAAAATAATCTGAGATTACTAACTGCTTACAAAGTATAAAGCTTTTATTTTGAGGAGGTAGAAGGTTTATTTTAAGCTTTTCTTAAAAACCTGTTGGATATACTCAAGTTACTGCTCGTCAGGAAGTAGTAAATAGCTACTACACCAACCAGCAAAAAAATCAGAAGTTTTATTGTTTTGAATATATTATTTCACAACCTGATACATATTTTCATTTATAGCAGTATAATCTTGATCTATTGAAAGTCTTAGTCCTTGAAAAAAATCTATTGATTTTTGCTGCAGACAAGTGAGAGATTTGCCCCAACACCTAAGCAGTTATACCATTTATCTTCTACCAGGGAGACGTAATTTCCTAGCCAGTTTCCAAGATAAGTTATGCTAGGATCTACACTCTTGCCATTTAGAGCCTGCACACAGACAGCTCCACTACCCTTCTCTCCAGGGAACTGTGAATCACTGTGAAACTAAAAATAATTGAGTCCGTTTTACTTCAGCTCTGTTCTGAGCAGCAAAGACTGATGAACCTTTTCACAGTAAACAAGAGATTTAAAAAACAAAATAAAAACAAAAACCAGGAAAGCATTAGAAATCTGAAATCCTCTCAGCTCCACCCATTTAATTCTTTACAATATGTAAACTTGGAAAAAATAAAACAAAAACAAAAAAAACAGAGAAACAAATCCTCTAGCAACAATCCAGGGACTTTGTTGTTGGAAGGGGAAAACAGACAGAACATCTTTCTCTCTCACAGTGGTAGGAGACATAAACATATCATAAAACCACTAGCCAGATCCCTGCAAGAATTGCACCTTTGGAAAACAAACAAACAAATAAAAAAACAAAACAAAACAAACAAACAAACCCAGAGACAATTCCCTGTCCTGACTGAAAGGATGCTCAAGAAGCTCCTCACTACAGGACTTTGTGCAGAAGCCTTAGGGGGGCCTTTCCACTGCTGCCCAGGCCCTTGCAAGCTCAATGGTGCACCTAACTCTGGCTGAGGCCTCAACCAGTTATATGACTGACCATTCACTTATAAATCCATGAATATCTTATTTTTAGTTTCTTATTTTCCAGTATAAATAAGTTACTTACCAAATTCTCCTAAAAATGACCTGAGTTACAGAAAAAAGGCAGATAATTAATACTAAAATATAGAAAGGCAACAGTGATGACTGTGTTAGCCGCAAAAAAAAGTCTTGGGATGGTGCCTGAAGAGATTCTTGACAAAGGAGCCAATTCATTGTAAAATTCCTAGTAAGGCAAAAACATCCCATTAAAAAACAGTAATAATACCACATAGATTAGGGAAAAAAATACATAACCAAGCACATTTTAATCTATTCATGTCATAAGAAACTATTTGAAATTCGTCTTCGAAAAGTGATATTTTATAATTTGAAACTGCTTTACAAGTACTCTTTACAGTAACTATCAAAATCTTATCTTCCAAAGTAAGTCTGTGATCTGAAGAGGCCAGACTACAACTCTTCTATGCCACAAAAGAACAGCCTCCTGTGTAACTCCATTATGAGGACCACAAAGCACTTTGTTGTCACAGTGGATTAAGATTGTAGAGATATCGATGCAAGAAGGTATGCTTGTCCTCGTTCCAAGGGGAAAGTGGTCATCTGAGATCACACATAAGCCTGAGGCATTGCCAAGAATGGAATCCTTAATGCTGAAATTCTAATTCTGTAGCTGACTCCATTCGATCATTCTTCTTTCTCAATTAATGAGCAGAAAGATCGTATACTCTGCCAAGAAGCACTATTAATGCATATTTTCAAACGGAATTGGTGTGGCACGTGATGCAGTGAATGCATTCTTGTCTTTTATTTTCTTTTGCTTTCCTCCCTCTTTTCTTTTACCCCCAAGTGAAGACTAGAGAACTGAACCACTTTCAATTAGAACCAGTTTCAGGATTAACAACTGAGCACGTCCAAACTAGCCTTAAAAGACAGATCTTGAAGTTCTTCTGCTGCAAACCATAATTCCAACATCTAGTTACACAATTTTCCAGGGGTAGTTGCACCCAGTTTGTCTCAATCACCAACTTCAATGCAGGGTTGCACAGCGTGGAAAGCAACATGTAGCAAGTCCCCAGAGAAAAAAAAAAATCCATAATACCTGGTAGATGAGTAAACCAAAATCCTGACCAAAAGTAGTCTTGTCTTTTCTTACAAAATACTTAAGAACATGCACATATGTGTGTTAAACAGTGCGTCTTAGTCAAACTCATAATATCTTGTCTTCCAAAAACTCCCCAACGGTTTCATTTCATTTTTGTGGTGTCATTTTCCAAATCTTCTCCTAAAAGGCCGTGGAACAGTTTTGTAAGAGACAGATGGAGTTCACAGGAGAGAGAACTAACTCCTGCACAGAACTGTAAATGTTTACTTGGGTCCAGGAGGTGTCTCTAGTCCTTACCAATACTCCATTTGAAGTTTTCCAGAAAATCTGTAGCCATGTTGTCTTCTTGCAGACCAACATTCAATTCTTTTACAGATACAAACAGTTTTTCTTAGAATCATGATTTCCTCTGACTTTGAAGTTGTTCCTTGTCTTAATTTCTTCTAAAACATACATATTTTTTGGGGGNGTTATTCTTACAAAACTAAAAACCAAACAACCGTATTTTGAGGTACTATTGATGGTCCATGACTCCCTTCAGAGCCCTGTTTTCCAGGCTATGAGAAGTCAGGACCACTACCTTTACCCTACAAACTTTGCTTTCAAGTATTATTAGAAACACTAGATAGGGTACAGAAAGTTTTTGCTTTTCAACATCAAAGAAAGCAAAAATCTACATGATGCTTTCACCCCAAGGGATGAAAAATATTGAGGTGACTCAGAAATCTCCAAATCCTAAGTAAATTCTGTATATGCATCTTATTAAATTCATTTCTGAAACCAAATGACAAATATAAAGTTTCACTAACTCCTCTATAAAATTCACACAAGCCACTGAAATTTTGTACTTCTCAGAGGAGTTTCAGAAGTCTGGATAACTTAGAAGGTGTAAAAAAAAATATTAAAACTTACTTAGTTGTGTTTAAGCCAAGTTTTACTTCAAGGAACTTCAGCAAATGCTCATTTTCTTTATGAGGAACAAACATCTGAAAATTAATTTAGCAGAGAAAAATCTTATCAAGTGCTGGAAACAGCTTTCACATAGTCACTTCATTCAGATTACAAAATGGCAGGGAATAATCAGTTATTCAAGATTTAGTTAGAACTAATAAACTGGATTAAGTGTGCCAATTAAGGTACCAATATAGTATTGTAAATCTTCACTTAAATAAATGTATCTCTAGGGTTTCCTAGAGAATATCACACCCTGCATTTCATTCATGTACCCCAATGAGAGGACAAGTGAAAAGCTGTCAACAAGCTGCCGGAAGGCTACCGAGTGGGGTGAAAAGGATCATGAAAAATGGACATAGACTTACCCCCAAGCAAGCCAAAGAACATTGCGCTTAGCTCCACTAAACAATAGGACTGCAGCCTAGCAAAAGTTATGAGCATTTGTAATCTTCACATAAATTGTTTGAGCAGCCAAAAGTTCTGTGTACTGTCTATGTAATTTAAGCTGTATTTTTCAAGGTTAGGTTTTATTTTCCTGGAGATACGGCAAGGCTAGCTAATCTGAATGGCACAAGAAAACAATCAGATTTGAGCATTCTCTCAAACTTTTTTAGTGTTCACTAGGTTCTTTATTTTTAAGTTGACACTGTTAATTAATACAACCAGGGTGAGTTCGAGACATAAAGGAACTGCGCAAATTATGTAAAAGGCTAGGGCCAGTAAGAGGGAGTTACTAACCAAAATGCAAGACCAGGTTAAAATCCCACTGAAAATTAACATCTACCCTAAGACTACTAGCTCTTTTTCATGCACAAGAATACTGTTTTAATATTCAACCCAATTGGTAGAGGCTGTCCAAGTTATAACAAAAACCACATTTATGAAATAGCTAGTGTGCAATTTAAAGAGTATTTCTATAGTATGCTTTAATGTCAACCCAAAAGACCAAAACCCCAACAAAAAAACAGCTGCTTGTGTTGTTAAAGATTTTTAAATAAATATATAGATATAAAATTACTCAATCTTTAGTATTTCAATTTGCTATAAATTAAGCTATGAACTCTCAGATCAATAAGATAAGCAACACTTCAAAAGTCTTTTCCAAGATAGCTGTAGCTTTCATTTAGATATAACAATTAAAATCACTTTTTACAGACAAACCTTACCTTTAGTAAGAAGTTTAGTGTCAGTGTTATTGTGAGTACTAAATAAATGTACATAATTTTCAGCAATCTTGACATAAATGTACCTTTCTTCATACTCATCTGCAAAAACATTTTAAGAATGTCATATCATTTGGAGTTCGGTTGAAATAATAAAAATTACATTCAGAGTTAGAGGAGAGTCTAGTTACCTGAAGGCATTTAGAGAGCATTAAAGCTGCTACAAGACTTAGTAATGGTGACACTAGTAAGGCTGAATTTTCAAACTGCAATAAGTACCCCAAGAAGAGAGAAAACAAGTAGATCTTGTATACTTCATGCACCTGTTGAAGAAACAAAATAAAATTACCGCGGATATACATTTTGCTTTCTGGAGCAGTAAATAGTTCACTTCATTTCCTTGTTAATTAGGGGATTAATGGATAAATCTCTACCCTCCAGCTCAGGAATCTAGCAGGGTACCATTTGGCTGAGAAAAGTATTTCACATCAAAATGACTCCGGTCAGCTTCAGTAACTAGTGCACAACTGCTTCACGGGAAATCTGTAAAAATGCCAAAAGTAGTAATATTTTACAAGGTCTCTTTACTCTGTAGCATGTGACTGTAATACAGTGCTGCATGAAGCAGTAACCACAATGCAACGCTATGAAAACACACAATTTGTGTGAAGGAGCTGACTACTGTCAACATGCACTTTACCCATCCCCAAAATAACTTGTTCATTTAGCCTATCCTGGGAATACACATACTGTTACTGATACTCACTTTCTGTTATTTACTAATTGATAAGCAGATCTGATAAATCCTTATACTTGATTCTTTAGACTTTCAGCAAAACACCAGTCTTTGCCCTTATGTTTTAAAGGCCCCATCTGAGACTAAAACAGATCGAACATTTCCTCCTGCTGAGGAACAGAAAAAAGCAACTGAAAGAAGAGGTGACCAATTACTACTTCATGCAGTTTGAAACTGAAGTCACATCTAAGAAAACTAAAAGGCACACAAGTACGAAGTAGGAACCATAGGAACAGGCTGATGAAAAACGTCTTATTGTTACATTTCTAAAAACCATTTTGCAGAATAAATTCAAATACTTTCTCATATTGAAAAACCAGTTACCAGTTGGCCCACAGCACTTGTATTATTTGTTGACTAAATCAGTATAGGGTGGGCCATCTAGGATGAAAATGAGCCCCTTAATTGCACAGAGCCAAGAGAGCATTTTTTTGGTCACCCCCCTCCCTACTGTGAACAGGGAAAGGAAAAGAAGAGGCAGCTAAGCCAAAATGGATACATGACTGAATATCATCACTTTCATCTCCCCAAGGACGTTTTCAGGTCTTGGGGCTTTGTTTAGGTTCTGCCCTTTTGTTAGGAAAGCTGTCTCAAACACAGCAGGCCAAAAGAGAGCAAGTTTAAAGTCATTTTATTCTTCCAATGGACAAGATATGCACTTCAGCTGGACCCAGGTTGCTAGACACTCAAGTCATCGCTCAATCCACGCCCTTGGGAGCTCCTGAGCAGTACGTATGGCAGGCACCTCTGAGGCTGTATTTAAGTCCCCAACTACCAGTAGGTTGAAGAGTTCTAATACCTTCTCTGTTTGTGCTAGGGCAAAGCTGTCAAGCAGAAAAAGAGACACAGCCTGGACAAACAGGAGATAATGACTGTACTCCCACATCATCATGAAGGTGTACGTTGAAGCACTCACCAAAAGGTAACAAAACTTCTAGGGAAAAAAAGAACAAACAAGCATTAATTTGACACCTATGCGTCTCTGTCACTAAGTAACCGAGAAGTCATTAAAACAGAAATTACGGAAATACATTATTTCAGGAATTAATTAAAATACTGCATTCAGACATATTTAACACCTTCTCAGATGGAAAAGTCATTACTGAAACATTCAAAACCATTTAAAGCCATTCAGAAGAAACACCTTCGACAGAGAGACAGGGAGAGGAAGTCACCACCATCTTCTCCGAGCAACGGGAAAAGCAATGAAATAGCTTACATATCGAGAAACATTTGGCATCCGTTTATCTTAAAAGACAGCACACAGCTAATTACCACACTGTTCTCTCTAAACCCTCACGGGGGCATAACAGGGCAGGGCACGATTTGCTTAGTAAAAACTGCACATGCCTACGTGAAACTCAAGTGGATGTTTTGAGAAGGACAAACAAAACTTCTACTGTTTTCTGCCTAGTAGGGCAGTAGTGACAAAGAGGTAACTACTCTAGAGCACAGTTCTACCACCAACTCTTTATTAAGAAATTAATTTTGTTTTACCTCTGCAGAACAATTTAGGTTTTTTTTTAAATAGCCTGTGAGAGCTGCTACTTGACATGCAAAATATGGCAAAGCCCAATTTTCCCTTGATGGTATGGAGTAATCAATTCTTGTTGTATCTGTCCTAGAATAAAGTACAGACAAACAAAATTATTAAAGATTTATGGAACAAAAATATCAAGGAAAGCCTAAATGTCACTTCTAGTTATCGTGTGGCCTTGCAAGCAAGCTATTCCTGTATTAGGTTTAAAGTAACACTGACACAATTTTGCTGTTGACACAGGTCACAAATTTAATATCAGCATGGAAGGTCCAATCTTTACTCACTTATTCAGCACAACTCCTTATTAGGTGGCGTTTATAGGACTGAAGCCAAGCAGCACCTGCCTCCAGCCCTTTCTGACCCACACCACCGCTGTGTGAGACCGCCATATTGCGCACCGCTTCTTCTGCCAACCTGCACAGTGACCACAGAGCCCTCTTTGGCTGCGAGCAGTGCAAAATGGCCTCACGTCCATAGGCTGGGGACCACTGCTGTAACAGCAGCTTGCCGTGTCACGATGAATATCAGCTGAGAGAAAAGGGCCTTTTCAGTTCTCGTATAATATGTTTTTAAAAAGTGGCTTAGGCAATCGAGCATGACATACTTAGAATCCAAAGCAGTGCAGCACCAGCAGCAGCACCAGCAGATACTTTGTCTACAAGGGAAATTCTCCCCAGCAAAACAAGAGATTAAAGACGGATGGGAAGCATGGGACAGAACAGCTGCAGGATCTTCTGATGGAATGACTTGACAGTATCTGCACAATTAGAGCTGTAGGAGAAAGTTTTAAAAAGTGCTAGAGTGACTTAGAAGCACAAGTCACGCTTTCAAATGTGATCAAAGGCATCACTTTCAGAGGTACATACTCTTCTTTGTGTCTACTACACTTACAAAAAGGAGCCTCAAGCTCCTTTATCATTCAGATACTTGAAAGTGTCACCTTTCATTTTTACCTCTGAAGCGTCTCACAGAGGCGTATTTGGAGCTTTTTTTAACTACTGGACCTTTCAATTTGTTAACAGTGTTTAATCTTCTTTGCTGTTGAAAAAAAATACAGATTTATTCACCATTTTTCCTACTTTCCACTGCTCCCATCAGCTTGATGAACAGTATTTTTAGCTATTAATCATAGATTTGGTCATGATGACTTCACGCTCCTAAAAGATGCTTCCCAACAGTTCAACTTTAAAAGTATATCTCTAACACTTTGCTCTTCTGTAGCTTTTTTTTTTTTTTTTTTTTTAAAAAGTGCCTCAACATTTTTTAGAGCTAATAAGTGCTCTCAAGATCAGAGAAAGCCCCGGAGCTATTTGGTGACAAACCAGGAATCAGGACACAAATTCTCGTTGCCCAAATGAGGTTCCCTATTATTGTGGTGTTTCATAAAAGGAAGGGACATTTTCATGCAAGTGAAACGTTATAAAATGAAAAAATCTTGAAGTCAGAATCATCTAAGAAGACTCCACGTTGCACAAAAAAATTCTACAAAAAGCAGATTAAAAAAAATAATAATCAAAGACCCTTTACAGAAAAAATGCACTTGGTCATTTCCTTTTAAGCAACAGAACAATGGTCACAATGTTTAGAGCTGGCCACAGACAACAATTCTGTTTTCAGCAACTTCAGAAATTTGTTTTCATTCTTCATCAGAACAAAACCAAAACCTTCTGATGAATGTTTTTGCAAAATGGAATTGTGTGAAAATATTCATGCATTCACACACATCCATAAACTCAGGCCAACTGACAGCGTGGCTGGTTTGGATGACAAGAGGCCTTTCCATTAATAAAATCATCAGAATCAGTGCATCTCCGGGAAACGTTCTGCATTCAGCATAAGAGCCTGCTCTCACAATGAGAACACAAAGTTTAATAGAAAGCATTTTAATCCGCTCTAATATTTTTAAATGCCTTATTGACAAACTAGATCGTATAAAGATGTTTTTCTTACCTGTTAATAATGAACCATGCTACAGTCAGCATTCCTGCCAGCCAAGTCCCACTCATAACCCAACTGGTTACAAACAATGCAGTCACATAAATTCCCTGCAGTCCAAAAACTATACCAATGTAGAAATACACTGGTTCAATAACTTCCTGAAATTACAAATAAAAACGAAGAGACATAGCGGCAACTGAGCTGAAGCTGGAAATTATTGCTATTTACTACTTGCATACTGCTAACAGTGTGCTAGGTGCTTTACAAACAGGTAAGAGACGGCCTCTATTCTAGAAAAGTATCAAGCATGCTTTTATTTTGGGCTCAGGGAGAACAAAGCAGTGTCTACTAACAGCACACTCAGGACTCAGCTTGCTAGTGCCATGATTTTTGTATTTGCTATAGCATAAACATTGTATGTGTCACATTTAAAAAATCCATACTGCAGCGAGATATAAAGTTCACAGGACTACTGAAAGAAATTATTTAGGAGAGGAACTTGGAAAAGTAAAGATGTGGTAAAAATGGTTCCAAACACAGAGGAGAATATATTAAATAAATAAATAAATAAACGAGAGAGCATAAGGCAGGATGCAAGTATGCAGCGTAAGCAGAACAAAGCCCGTGTGGAGCAGAAAGAGACAAAGGGTTCATCTACAAAAATGTACTTCCCCGTTACCTATACTGAATAGAGACAGATACCACTGTAAAAGATGTCAGTACTCTGAAGGACCTAACTTTTCTGTTTTTAATGGATAGCACAGATCCTCTCAGCATTTCAAAGTGGTTTATAGAAGTAAAGAAATGGCAGACACAAAAGTTTAATGTACATAAACCCCCCCAAAATCCTGTTCCAAAGACTGATGAGAATTGAGGAGAACCTGAATGTGGTGGTAGGCTTAGCTCAATTTGTTCAAGAAAAATGCCATGTATCTATTGTATACAGCATAGGAACACACACACGCACACACGCACACACACACTGCAAGCACGGAAAGCAGGAGAAATGCACATACTTCACTACCAGATGCTTGATACAATACACTGGCAATCAGTTCTGGGTACAAAGTCATTTGCTGGACTGCGTTTATCGTCTTCAGTGATATCGTCTTATTGTTGTGTGTCAACTCATAAACACCTACAGACAAAAGAAAATGTATTATTCTTGG
Organism: Anseranas semipalmata; assembly: GCA_013399115.1. NCBI lineage: Eukaryota > Metazoa > Chordata > Aves > Anseriformes > Anseranatidae > Anseranas > Anseranas semipalmata. The sequence continues at coordinate 125,144 of VXAA01001101.1, forward strand.
AATCACTTACTATTGCTGTTCTTAAAAGGGGTGAAAGTATACTCAAAGGCAGTGAGAAACAGATTTGGTCACTAAAGCTATTGACTGATTCAACATTTCTAATTTTGAAAGGAAGAAGAAATTGTTGTGCTAGATGCTATTTCACCCTATTGATATTGCAACAAAATTATTACTGTTTTTTGAACTAGTCTTTAAGTGGAAGGTCCAAAACTAATCAGCTAATGTGTAGTCTTTTCAGATACAACACATTGACGCGGTCCTGGAACAAGCTACCTACAGATCACCTTCATGGGAGGTTCTTAAGAAGTGAGACAAAGACCTAACAGGGATGAGCAGGATGTATTAAACTTGTCTCCACAAAGAGGTCAGATACGATGGCCTCATCAACCTTTTCAGCCCTGCGTTTCTGAGACTCGTAAGAATCACTCACTTAACACAGGACGCCTTTGTATGGGATTGAGATGAAGCTGAAGTTGGCATACTTGTAGGATACATCACTCTCAGAGATATTATAATTAAAAAAATAACTTGCCATTACTTAGGACAATGGAGGGAAGGGGAAAAATAATCCAATTAAAAAAAAAAAAGAAAGAAAAAAGGAACAAGAAAGCCAACAACAATGCAACAGCCGAAGAAGATTACTGCTTCCAGCTCTGAACATATCTTGGTGTGTGGTCTGCATCTGGTTCTCTGCAGGCCAAACCAGGTCTTACAGAGCTCAAAACTGGGCTCAGCACTGCCGCGATACACCTTTGAAAACTGTGTGCCTCCAAAATGCCTAGTAGACATGCGAGACTGCTTGTTCGCAGAGCCAGCTGCAGCATGCCTGTGAGTGAGGCAGTCCATCTATCCACAGCATGGTTAATCCTCCCAGAGATAATGAGGAACCGACTGTACCGAAGCCATATTGTATACTGCTGACATATGCTACACATCAGCTGGGAAACCACTACCAATAAAACTACACCTATAAAGTTTAACTGGCTTAGGATGAGGTTTCATAAGAGGACTGAACTAATTCAACAGCTGACTGCTGCACAACAGGGCTGTTCACTCCTTCCTCCCTCCCAGCAGTCTCACCTTTCCCCTTGGGCTAGCCCTGGTGCTCTTCTGAACTCAGTAAAATAGCCCCAAACTGTTCAAGCTTCTTTTCATTGCTTTAATTTTCCACTGGTTCAAGAACCTGACCCAGCTCACGGATGGTAGGGAGCTCCAGAGCCAGTGCAGGATAAAGAGCAGGAGCACAAAGGGAAGAGACACCGCTGCCACCCAGCCTGTTCTCCTCCCTCTTGGTTTCTGTCCCCCTTGCTCAGCCCTCATCAACAACTATTCATCAGAGCTGACAGGTTTAGAAACTGCTGGCAGGGACAGGATTGAGCAGATCATCTCTCAACAGAAACTATTCTATCTTCTGACAGGGGATGAAACAGTAATTTCCATCCCCCAATTCCAAATTAAAGAACAATTATGCTTACAGGGCTAAAAAATCAACTACGTGGCACAGGCAAACCCAATGATAACTTACGCATGGGTCGATATCAGCATAATATTAATTCTACTCCGGAAAGTTAGGTCAGCATGCAGTTTTAATTAATCTGACCAATATAGCTATATAAGAGTATAAAATCAGCCTCCTTACTCTGCAGGAGTTTTAACTGTTTCCAAAAGGAGAACAGGACTTTTCAAGGTTAATAAAATAAATGTTTTTGTACCTCTTTCAAAGGAAGGAGCCTTTAGCAGTTCTTTATAGAATGAGTAATAAATGGCACTGTCACCCTGAAATGTAATTTCTCGTTCAAGTTCCTAGAAAAAGAAAAAAATATATATTTTCACCTCCTGCAACCTCTTCCCATAGAAGACCATATATTTTCAGATAGACTGGTTTTGTAATACAGCACATGGTTGTGACTCCACTGTACATCCTCAAAGTATTCCACAAAACGTTAATCTTCCCAGCACCTCTGTCAGGTATATAACACTCTCTGTAACTTAGCAAACATGCTCGGAATCAGAGCAACTCAAATCCACACAATAAGTCAGCACGACATCCACAGGATTGTTTCATATTCACAAACCTGAATTTCATTCGACTTTCCATACTGCACTAAATAATACAGTTCTTAAAAAAGCTTGCACCCCTGATGTTTAGCTTATACAATCCCATTATGCTTCATTTTTTATCCAAATTTTAGAAGAGTTATTTCAACTATAAAGAATGGCATGGAAAAACATACAAAAACATGACAAGAGAAGACTGCTGTCAGTAGCAGAAACACTTTATTTTTTTAAGGAACTACTTCAAAGACAGAGGCCCGAGTAGAAAGACATGGGATTCTGAAAGCAAGCAGTTCCAACCTGGCATGGGTCAGCTTTAATTTCAAGGACACAATTTGGCTTTTGTTTCAGTAGTTTAACTTTTTCTTTACCTGCCTGCTGGAAAACCAGAATTTCCGTTCATGATATGTTGAGAGGTACACAGCATACATCATTCCACTAGTGACTGCTGCAAGACAGCCAAAGAAAAGCTTCGCAAAACGCTGAATTAACATATCTGAAAAGGGACAGTGAAAAAGCTAAAAAGCTAAAATACAGAGGACTTAAAACACAAACAGTATGCCCCACATACGACTTGTTGCTGAACAGCAAGTAAACATACTGGCATCAGAATTATCCCACCATCATCACTACAGATCCATCAAGAACTGTGTTGCTATTCCTTTCCTGCAGTTTTCTCTCTCAGTTCTCACCACTGCTTCATAGGCTTTTTGGATGCAATACCCACACACTACATTGCAAATTTCTTTCTAACAAGCTTCAGTTTCAAAGGAATTTCAAGAAGGAAAAATGAATTACAAATAAAGAAAGAAAACTCTAGATTTTACCCTAAACACCATAAAATTCTTAAATACATCAACAGAAGAAAGTGACAATACCACATCTAACACCAATACTGAGACATTCTATTCTCCATTCTGCTTTTCAAATGGAAAAGGAAGGAAACAATCTGACTTTTACCAAATTCTTTCCCCTGTAGCTCCCTCAAGTTAGTATATGCTTTTAACATAAAAGTTTTGGTAGCTTGGTGAGTGTTTGCCTAAAATTACACCTGGTTTTAGTTCTGTGTCTCGAAAAGCTGTAAGGACTTTTTGTCTATTCTTGTTTCAATACCATTAATTCATGCCTTTCAGCCTCTCAACTGAAAGATGATTCCAGGTGCAATTAAAATGTTTATCTGTACCCAAATAGACAGCAATAAGATTCTTAACACCTCCCCCCTCCAACTGAAACAATCCAGGACCAGCATTTTACTCTGCAATACAGAAAGTGTCATTATTAAAGAATTCTAATGTGCATGCCTGCTTTTTCTTGAAACATTCAAAAATCTAATTCAAAATAAGTCTGTTATAAATTACTGTGCTAGAAATATCTTCCCATAAAATGTAAAAGAATAATGAAAAAAAAAAGTCAGAAGTTGGCTAAAAATTCTGTAGCTTACATTTTGGCGATCTTCCCAGCTTAGAGTTTTCTTTGTTTCTCTCCTCTGGAGCCATTTTGTCAGATTCTGTGCAGTTTTGTTTCCTTCTCTGTCGCAGGTCTGCTGCCCCTGAAGACATTTTTGGAAGTTATTGCCACAGAATACCTCAAATCGCACTCTGCAGCAGATAACAGCCAGTTATTGCTACTGATTCAGCCACACAGCAAATATATTTGACAAAAAGACTCAGTGAAAGTATTTCATATGCATAACTAAAATAACACTATAACAATACAGAAATCAATCCCTAGTTATTCCTTAGAAAAATCAATAATTTTCTCTTGAAGCCATGCTCTGGGATTACCCAGAATCTAAACTGGAAGTTAACAGTTTTACTGCCTTGTGAACATATTGTACAAATGAAGGAAAGAGGAAGTTTAGACAAGTCGGTATTGACACCGAGAGAAATTGGTGTCAATTCCATTCTACTCTCATTCTGGTTTTACACTGCTATAGTACAGTAGCACGCTAGGCACATTAATATAACATAAAAATTGGGCTAGCCAATACTTTTAAATTGAGCTGTCTGATCTCCATATTACATTTACTTTATAAAAGCTTTTATCATAACACTTTTTTTTCCTGCTTCCAAATCTACTGGAATTACGCTGATTTATGAATTCTTAGTCTAACATATAATCAAAATGCCCAGTCTGCTAGGCCACATAGATCGTTTCACATCACAAGACTGAGGACTTTGGCTTCTGTTTCCTATAAACAACAGCAATTTGAAGCCCTGGTCCATTTATTTTACAACCTGAGAGGTAACCAGGCTAATTCACTGAGTGTAAGTCTCCATACAAAAAGCCTCATTACAAAATATCTGTGAAAACTGCTATATTCAAGATGACATCCCACAATATTTATGTAATTTTAGAAGTGTGATGAAAAGGTTTATCTGTAATTTGCACTCCAGACTTTTTAGCTATCTAGTTTGACCTACTGCCCAACAGTGGCTACACAACTGTAACCAGTGCTTTCTTCTGGACTTAAAACAGCTCTTTCATGCAGCCATTCAACTTTAAAGTGTCAATCTTCCCATCCCACAATAAAGCTGCTTAATAACTCTGGCGGTATATGACTTCACATCTAAATTGGTCTACTTGTAAATCCCAACTACTAGATTTAAAAGTTAGAAACAAGATAGTAATGCAAATAATCCGTTAAAGTGGTGTCTGCCATAACACTGCACCTGCATTTGTGTTTTAACGGGATTTCCAAAGCAATTCTAAATTATTCTAAGCAGACCAAGATCTCAACTGTACCATTTTTATGGAATGAATAGAAAATGTCTAGCTTCTTAAACATAACAAGAATTAGCAAAATATTCGATGAAACAATGTTTAATGCATTCAGTGTCACATTTACCATTATGTCGATCCAAAATGAAAGACACACTGCTATTTCTTCATGTTCTGTATATAAAGTCAATCAACAATGCAAGCACAGAGTGCACTGCAACTGGAAGTCAGTTGTATCAGACAAGATAAAATGGGAGAAAATATTTTGATCACCGGAATGAGCAGACTGCTTGGAAAGGCAACTGTCTGTCCTGGTCATCCTAGTTATGACCAAAGCAGTAGCAGTGAGAATGCTGGAGGAAAATGCATTTCTTTCATTTTTCCAGCATATTAGCGAGCCAAATCAGAAGTGTAAGATGCTTGTAAAGTCCAGAGTTAGCAGCAGCAATAGGAAACTCCTGAAGAAAGAACAATTTAAAATTCTAATTCTGAAACCACTACACTTCAGTCAACAAATGATCTTCACCTCAATTTTGAAGACTGTTCAATAGATTTCACCCTCAGAAAAAAAAAAAAAAAACAATAATAAAGATCCAAGTATGCTATTTCTGTTCAATTTGCATTTGCCTCAAATGAGAAAAATGCTGTTCCCACTTCTATGAATCCTTTAAATGGGGTGAAATGAAAGTCAAACAAGGTGACAACTAAAAATAACCTAGGATTTTGAACTGATGACACAGCCTCTAGTCTCTCTCTATCCAGCAAGCAATTTTTTATCCCTGCAAGCTCCCAATGCATTTTTTAACTCGTTTAGAGCACGTGTTCCACTTATTTTTTGTGTTTCTATTGCAGACTCATTGCTCCCGTGTGCCACTCTATTGATCCACTTTTTGCCAGTAAGGTGACCACTGACTGCAATTCTTGTCCTCTCGTCAAGAGAAGAACAAAGCAGAACTGGGAAGTGTTCAGAGAAGGACCACAATAAAGATGAAAGCCGTGCAGTGGCTCCCATACAAAGCGCAAGTAAGCCAGTTAGGATATGTTCCTCGGTCTGTAGAAGAAGATGACCAAGAGAAACGCGACAGAGGTGTCTACAAGCTAGTGAAGTGCACAAGCAGGCTGAACAGACACCAGGGATTCATTTTCTGTTCTAGCACTGGAACCAGAAGCCATCAAACAAGCCCAGTGAGTCAGGCTAGAAGGAAGCAGTCCGGCACCCGCTGCGTTCAGGTGGAACGCTCCCACCCCACGCGTGCTCTGCACACCACGACTTCACACAGACCCAAGAGCAGACGTACTGAACGCCACTGAACACACGGAAACCACGTCCAGCTCAGGAAGTCCCCGCGATGAGGACGGCTGGAGCGCGCTGTGAGACAGCGCTGCGTATGCTCCTTGCGCTCTGGTGTTTCCCAAGGTGCCTGCTTACGGCCACGTTCCTGCTGCTTTCCCCACGAAAACTGAATGTCCTCTCCCAGTCCCCACGAAGGGGGGCTGCACAGAAGAGACCTGGAGAGAGACAAACGCGCGGGGGCTGCTGGCACACAGGCGATGGGGGGCGAGGGACG
>VXAA01001101.1:132212-145125 GCA_013399115.1 Anseranas semipalmata
AGCGGGGCCCGGGCCTCCCTGCAGGCTCAGGGCAGCCCCAGGCCTCGGGGCTTCTCCTCAGACGTTGGGCGGCTGCGCTGTGGGGTGAGGGGAAAGGATCCCTGTGCAGCAGCAGCAGCAGCACGGCTTCTGCCTCTGTGCCCAGCACAGCCCTGAGGGATCGGAGCTGCCCAATTCGACGCCTCAGCGCTATCCGGAGAGCCCGGGCCGGCTGCGAGGGCTCGGTGCGAGGAGCGGGTGGGTCCCGCTCCTTGAGGCGCGCCCGCTGTGGGCTCCGCGCCATTTTGTTGAGCCACCAGAGCGCTGTCCTCACAGAGCGGCCACCAAGGGTGCGCAAGTGCAGGAGGACTTTGGGGTGAAGATGTGTGGTTTATGCTTGGAATGACCACAGATGGGGGTCCAACGAGGAGGCACAAGCGGTGGGATGGTGTGGCTGCAATGGCGCCCATCTCCTGCGTTGTTCATTGCAGGAGCCCTTACGGGCTCTCCCGTTCAAGACCTCATCACTTTGTGGAGCCTGCGAAGCGCAGCGCTCGGCTGCACCAGTCCACGAGTAGTGCTGCAGTGAGAAAGAGCGTGTTTCACCCCGAAGCATTAGCAGCTTGGGTTTTTGGTGGGGGAAATCCTGACTTCTGGTCACGACAACAAGCTGAGCTGGTTATACACGTGCAGCTGGGTTCACTGCAGTACGTCAGTTCCCTAATGTTGCAGCTGTGGCAGCACAACCTACTTGTGTGCTGCACTGGGGATGGTACGGTCCCTGAACCACGTCCTGGGGGCACACCTCAGGAGCTCCCCCTAAGGATTAACCCCCACTCATTGTCAGGTGGTCAGTGTGAGTTTGTCTTATAGGGAGTATTTAATGCCCCATGTGCTAAAAGTGTGCTGAGAAGCTCCAGAGTTTATAGGCTCTTATTCTTGGCAGAGAGAGTCTGTCAAAAGCTGGAGGGCTGAGGCAAGATCTGATGCTTAGCTAAATCAGCTTAGATTTTTCTCTGTCTTGCCGAGTATTGGGTCAGGCCGCTCATGTCAAAGGTTGGGGGTTTCTCTCTAACGATCATGGTACGCGTGTGGGGATGCACAGAGCTTCGCTACCAGGGTGCAGACATCATTCCCTGTGTGTGCGTTCCGGATTAAATACTGCCACCCTTTGAGGGAGTCCTGCGCTGAGTATGGACTGTCAGATCAGGATCATCACCTCTGGAAGCAGGACAATATCACCTCAATACTGAAAGATTGCTGAAGACGCCCTGACACTCGCTACCTAATAGTTTAGAAGCAAACAGAGCGAAATAACGGAGAGGTGGCCGGGACCTGCGCTGCCTGCGTGTCCTCGTCATCGCGCGTGTGCGCACAGAGCCTCCCCGGGCACGGTCTGCCGAGGCCTCGGCTTGGGGCCGTGAGGCTGTGACCCCCGGAGCTCTCGGCAGCCGGCTCTGGCCGCTCCAGGAGCGCATCGCCGAGCGGAGCAGCTGGGCTTATTTAAACCTCGCAGAAGCAAACTGCTGGGCGAGCTGTCGGAGAGGTTTGTGGGAATCGCCCCTTGGGGACAGCATGTCTTCGTGCAGTCGGGCCACTGTCTGATCAGCTGCTGGGAAACTGATTTGGTTTCTTGTCTAGCAGCTGAAAGGAAAAACTAAACCAATTTGTGTATCCTATTGGAGCGTAAAATGAGATTTATAAGTTTCCTGGATTTTTTAATAAAATTTAAAATACTTCTGCAATTGTTGATTTATTGGATAGTTAAAAGAGTTGCTTATGTTTTTAATGATCCATAAATTATCCATTGCATTTTAATGTAGTTGGTTTTGATCTGTTTCATTTTTTTTCATAACTTGATTCTATTATAAGTTACTGGAATAAGCACAAATAATCGTTGCAATCAAAATAACAGTAATAGTTTTAAATATTTGTAATCAGACCATTAATACATGGACAGGAGTAAAACAAATGACTGTACGGTTATGCCGTAAATTTTGGTCTTCTTAAGCCTTCTTTGTATTCGCTGTTTCATACTGCACCTTGTCACATTTCTTGTGCAACTACAGTTTTCTACAAATGCTCCAGTATGTGGGTAATCCCACACTTTGAATTCAGCAGAACCATAAATACATGTAAAGTTATTTACGTGCACAGCTATACAGATACAAGGGAAATGAAAAAAATCCAACCTGCTCACTTGTTTTTCATTTATTCCAAGGTATTCTGTGGATAAATTACAAAATTGAAGGGGAGAGAACCAAAAATTTTTCATGCAAGTTTCTTTCTCTCAGAATGAATAGGCTGAAATAATTTTTCGAGTAATGTTGAAAATGTTATTAATGCTGCTCTTCAATCTTCCAAAACACTTTCTATAACTAATATTCTATGCAAGTTATTTCATTTGGCAGCTTACTATGTGTCCTAAACATTGTGCTGTGATGCATTAAAATGAATAAATATAGGGATGTTGGATTCTTTTTCCAAGCTTTCTTGGTACAGACATGAATCATGTATCTGCATTATGGCATTAGTTCTCTCTTTACATATTATTTCTAAGCCCTACAGACATATCTTTTCTTTTTGTTTACAACTCCATGTTATTGATGCTTTCTAGTTTAGCAATATTTTTTCCCTGTTTTAGAGATGTCATGAGGCAAACAATACACAGATGTACCTTAGTATAAAGCATTGATATTGGGCATATTTGTCCTTATTCAAAAGTGAGGAATGTGTACTTCTTTATTTTGTAAACATACCAAGATACGTTTCTTGTATGTTAAAGAAATAAAAAAAATCCTGTGCCTAAAAAATGTTGTAAAGTTTAGTTTCAGTAATCAGGTAACTACTGCAGATATTTCACCTGTTCTCCTAATTTTGGCCTTTTGTGGGGTTAATTTTCTGGCTTCTAACTTATAGTTCTGTGTTATCAGCATCCCAAGTTTTTGCCTATTTTAATTATTTCAGACCCTTTCCTCCTCAAAGCTATACTTGTTCTACTAGGAGGTAAAAAATATGACCTGTATAAGTGTTTGTGGGACCAAACTGTGCTCTCCCATCTGATACGGGAAATGCAAGGAAATAGGTGTGGGGGATTAAGGGGGATAATAACAACATGGAATCCATTACTTAAAACTGGAACTAAGAAGTCAGAAAATTAAACTGCACAAAAAGACAAAAACTGTTTAAAACTCTTTTGTTTCCAGGGTGTTCTGTTGCTGTGTTTCTGTGTCCTCCTCAGTACCCAACGTGGTAAGTAGGATTTGGAAAAGAAATTGTAAGGGTGGGCAGTTCCTAACAAAAGCATTAGGTGTGTCTTCCATGACATGTTGTTCATAAGTAGTTGCAAAAAACTCTTTCTATTAACCGGAGGAAAAGTATTTCAGGAATCTGTCTCCTTTTTAATGAAGTACACATTTGCATAAAGCATACCCAGCACCCTCTAGAAAAGATTTTTTATAGAATGATATAGAGAACCTTTGGGATTTTTCCACCTGTTTAATTCTCTGCCTGCTTTATCTCAGCACAGCTTCCAGTGTGTTTGATCACTTCAGCTCTTGCCTGCCTTGCCCAGGATATAAGTGAGTCAGATTTTATTGGCAACTGCTTCATTGTTAAACACAGTTAATGTCCATTAAATCAACAGAACCGATTTAGATTTACACCAGCGAAACCAAGTTGGGCACACAGAAATGTGCTTCTGGCTCTGTTCTCTGTTTGTTTGAGTCCTCTAGTAGTAACTCTGTGTTTTGATTTCTAGTGGGGCCTTTGTGATTTTCCTTATCCCTTTTACCAGCTCCCCACCCAAGCAGAAGGCACTACTGATGTGATTACCAAGGCCACCTTCCTCTTCTCTTTTGTTTTCTATCCTGCCTCTTTCACTTGCCACACCTTGATGATGCATTTTCCAATACAATCCTTGAACAGCATGAGATCCTGCATGTTCATTTTGTTTACTTCTTCCTGTCACTCCTGGTGCTTCCCTGTAATCTAGGACTACCTCATAAGTCAGCCTGTGTTTAGACTTGTGTGGTGCTGTGCAGCCTCTCTTCCTGTCCACGTTCTGTTCTACTTCTCTCTACCAATCTCTTAGTCATCTTCATCCCTTTTTTGTACCACCTTAAATAATTCCTCACTCTACTTTGTGTTTTCACCCTCCAAAAATGCATTGATCATTATCACAGTTGCCTTTATCTGACCTGTAATTTTCTGTATTAGTTTCTCACTTCTCGTCTTTCTTCGTAAGACCAAGCCACGTCAGCTGGCTAATTGCTGTCTTGCTCTTATTCTGAGCTCACCAGAGTGTGCCAGAATTGTTCTGCCCAGAGCTGAAGAACTGACAGTCTGGCTGCTGCTGACCGGATTGCCATTTGGAAAATACTCTAGAAGGTTCTTGCATATGGAATCCCAAATTGTTCTGCCCTTTTGGGCTGATAATTTCAAGCCCAAGTGCCTGCAGAGCGCTATATCAGTAATAAAGCCATGGTAAAAGGGCTATAGGAGAAAAACTTAAAACACATATATGTACTTATTTGTTTATTGTATTTATTTATTTCGGCCCCCCTTTTAGTGATGTGAGTTGCTTTCTGTACTGTTTCCCTCTCTCTACTCTTGCTGTAGTTCTTGTTTGTGCTTTAGATTATGTTCCCCAGGGCAGGAGCCTGACACTTGTATTTGTAAAACACACAGCGTGTGATGTGCCTGGCCAGAAATAGCTCTAAGGCAGCACAACGGGCTGATACCAGCCTTGCCCTTCGGCCAGCTTCTGCGCTCTGAGGAGGCCCGGTGCCTTGCCATTGCCTCTGTTCCTTTCCACACTCCTTTTTCTCTCTGGGCTGTCTCTTTGACTTTTATCCAAGGAGAAAGGCCTTTGAGGTAGATGACTCACAGCTTGGCACTTCCTTTGACTCACGCTTTGCCACCTAGGACATCGGTCAGCTCTTACTAAACTGCAATTTTTTTTTTTTATGGCTGATGACGACATTCCTTGCAGCTCACGTCTCTGATTTCACTATCACTTCTTTCAGGTCAGAGCTGTATTTTTTTCATGCAATTTTTTTGGCAGTTCCTGTCTCCCTCCCCGTGGGCTTGATAGCCTTTCTGTTTTAACCATCCCCTGCAGGCTGCAGAGCCTGGTGGCCCTGTCCTCCCCAGAGCCTGGCCGGGTGCTGCTCCCCGCAGCCTGCCCTGCCGCACAGGCAGGCGGCCTGGCCCTTTGCCTTCCCGTGCAGCAGCACCGCGGTTCATCAGCCGCCTGGCCCAGGGCAGCGCAGCCTCCGCGGCTCCCGGTGACACTTGTATGATGACAGTGCAGTTGGTGGCATCACACAGGTGCTGGTGATTAGGGCTCAGCAAACACTTCAGCTGGTGCAAAACAAATGCTAGAATCCAGGTCATTTCCCAGTAACCGTGTTGTCTCTGTAGGGCAGGGCTGAGATGGCTGGAAGTCACGAAAACCTCCTCCCCGGCACTGCCATCAGCAGAAATGATCGATCATATCCAGGAAGCCGCTCTGGGAATATTGTGCCGCCTATTGTCACACAAGCATTTGTCAGAGAAGTGGTGCAGTACAGTCTTTAATGTGTTTGTGCATTGGTGTCCTGTTAAAATTACCAGCCTGGCACCTTTCCCCATGCGAACCCAGCACTCCCACCCCTACCCCCTGTCCTTGGCTGCCAGCCCCTCTTTGCTGCTGGCAGAAGGAGGGGCACTAGCACAGCGTTTGGTAGGTTTCCAGCTTTAAACAGGAACGAGTTTGGCCTGATGTTTGGTTATAAATCAGGAATACAACCACTAACCCTGACACTAGATCCCTCCTAGAGGGTTGTGTCCAGCGTTACTAAAGCATCCTGGACTCAAGCAGCTCTCGGCAGCTGGTGCTGCTTTTCAGCGGAGTGAGTAGGAACAAGCTTCAACAAGGGCAAAGCGCAGTCCCACCAGGCAGATGGGCTGCACCTATTGCTAAGCTGCTGAGCTGGTTGCTGTCTGCTCGAATTTCCTAGACAGCAGGAGAAGAAGTGGCTTGGACTATGCGCTGCTTTTCAAGGAGGGTGCAACTTGTACCTGGGACTTGGGTTTGCAGCTCCTGGGCAGCTCTGGAAATCCCAGCTGTAATTTTCAGAGGAGCAAAAGCAGGCCAGGCAGTTTGTTACGGAGAAGCGTGACTCCTCTAGGAAGGGCACTTTGTTCTCTGTGCCCTCCCTGACCCGCAGTCAGCATCGCTATGCTTGGACATCTTTCCCAGGACTGATGCTCCCAAAAGCTGGAGTCGTGTGAATTTCCGCATTGGAAATTATTACTTTTACTGGCACCTACATCATTCCGTGGTGCTGCTTCTATGAGACATGGTGCATTATGGAAAATGCATGGAACAAATACATCTAACAAATAGGCAGGGCATGCATCACTTTATAATTATGCATAACTATACAGTTACGTAAATGCTTTTCTTGGGGAATCACCAGTGACGGAAGCAAGCTTTGCCTATCGTGTTTGGGCTAGTTAAGGCACTGATTCATAACACTTAGTTTCCTGCTTGTTCCACAGTAAATGCCTACCATTTCAATAGTAATTAATGAAGATGAGAGATTGATGCGGTGATAAATCTGGGTCTTCTGAGGAAGAGTTCTGACTGACAGAAATGATTCACCCACGTGTCAAAGCTCACAGTGTTACTAGAATATTACTACCTTGTTTGCAAACTGACTATTTCTCTTCCAGACAGGTGCATTTCGATCAGCTCTGGTAACCAATCTAAGCATATGAGCCGTGATTTAGCTATTTTGTTCCTCCTCCATCCAAAGTCTCCACATCTTTCTGTTTATGCCACTCTCCTTTGACTCATTTTTGCAGCATATTTCTCCTCAAACAGTGCCACCAGCCTTCCCTGCTTCTGCCTCAGCTTATGATATGCGTAAAGTTTATCAAAGCTTGAGCAGAGATAGCAGCACAGCTCTGTTACTGCGATGCTCACCGTACTTGAATTTGTACTCTGCTTCCAGCTTAGGTAGCCTTCTGGCACCTACAACAGCTTGCTTAGCTCATTCAGTTAGCTTTAGATAAAACCTTATTGTGTTGAATGAATTGCTTAGACAGAGGTGGGAGCAAAAGAGAGCAATGCCACAAAAGAGATGAGCAGGCTAGACAGAGATCTGGGTTTATTCCATACACATGGAAGCTGTGGAAGAAATGCACACTGATTTTTTAAAGCACAGTGTGAGCCCCAGAGGAAAGGCACTATATTAGTGCAAGATATTTATTATCGGTGGTATTATTACTGGTGTTATAATGCCTGTTACTGTAATACCTTATTGCAATCCTTACAGAAGAAGAAAATATTTGGCAGGTGCAGGGAGGGAACCAAAGCTATGGGTTTGCTTCAAGTGAAAAGTGGCAAAACTGGACATTTGATCCGAATACAGCGATCTCAAAACAAAAATACATTCTTCACTTCCTTGTAAGTCTTTTCTGGGTGTTTTTGGATTGATTATGCAAGTGCTTTCTGCACAGTAAAACAGCCATCCTGGATGGTAGGTGGATGAGAGATCTATCATTAATGAGTAATTTATGAAGAGACTAATTTATGAAGAGTTCAGATGAGCAAACATTTTACATGTTGGTGCATATTCCTAGTGAAAGTGCCAAACATTTATATGGCTTCTGTGATGGGAGAATCTTGGGAAACCAAGCATTGCGGTTGAGCTTAGCTGGCTGCACTGCTGCTTCCTGCGTGCATCAATGTTAGAGTCATTTGTTAAATATCTTTCCCAGGTTTACGTAAGTCTGACCTTACAGGTGAAGGGTTTGGTCCTGCCCTGGGAATTGCAAAGGATGTTTGTTGACAGAGGCAGATAACACCTTCCTTTTCAGTGAGTCGGCATGTCAACAGCAATGGCTTGGACAGGAATTGGCAGGAAATTTAGGCTTAGTCCTTGAACTCGTCATTTTTGGCAGAGATAGGAAGGAATGAAACAAAAAGAGACACAGAAGGAACCTGGATTCCCTCCCAGAGAGAAAGTTTGCTTGAATTGCTTGGTCATGGGCTATCTTGCTTCATTCACAGAAAGCATTAGGACAGCCTCGTGGGAGACTACAGCATGCATCCCATTGACATCAGGGACCCTGAGAAGCAGCAATCACATAATCCGTCCCTGGAATACTTCAGGGGGGTGTAATTCATCTCTGTAAGGGCCCGGTGTGGCTTAACTGAATTCCAGTTGTCCCACAAACATCACTGAAACTGCTCTGGTGAGTTTTGCAAACGGAATTTGACTATAAATTTAAACCACGCATATATGATAAGTATTCAAAATGTCAGTTAATTTTATACTGAAACAATTTCTTAGCATAAAGTTTAAATTTTCATTAGTTCAAAGAATGGTCATTTTTTTTGGTTCATGTTTTCCAGATGTGCGTGGTTGCAAATCAATAGCCAGTCTCCTGCAATAAATTTTTGCTTTAGATGCTTTATAGCCAGGGTAAAGAGTACATATGTAAATGGGCAGAAAACTGCTAGAAAACCAGTGTTCCTGCCTTTCCTTAGAAAGGGTAGTGTAAGTATCAGCTTGTGAGTATCACATTTTGCTTGCAGGGTTTTCTTCCTTCCTCCTCCTCACCCCTGGTTTTGCAGTTGGCATTTGGAGAAATACAGAACTAAATGCGAGCCAACGTGTCTGCCGTTAACTCCCCTGGACTACATGGAGGGGCAAGAGGCTTATGAAAACAGTGCTAGGAAAAATTGGCTGCTGTTTGTGCCCTCAACAGGGAGCAGTTGAGGAGTTCAGGATCTTATGAGAACAGAGCCTAAATTAAGGCAGACTCTGGCATGCGCAATTGCAGAGAAATGCAGTTTCATCAAGTGAGGCTTGGAGGTGAGCGAGTGCCACCTACGCCACTCCCAGGAGGTTCCTGTTTCTTGGAAATGTTATGGCAACATGTCATAACATAGATAGTACTTGTACCTTTCAGTTTGCTTTGTCATTTTGATCAGTAGTTTCTACTCCATAACAAAACATACTGATACGTGGTAATACGATCATATTAATACGAATATGTGTTTTCAGTGACTTGAAAAAAATGGGTAGCATGTTGGTGTGCACCCTCTTCATTTCCAGACTTGATTGCAGTGAGCAGTTCTTGCACTAAATGCTGAATTTCTGTCATTAAAATTAATGACTCAATAAATACAAAATTCTTCAATGCACCAATGGTAAGTACTGTTTTTCCATTGATTTGAGACGCACAGAAATGGTCATGACTCATCACTTGCCAGTCAAGCTCAAAGGTAAACAAGCAAAGAAAGCAAATTCAGATAGAAAAATGATTCTTCTGCAGCACTGACCAACGGACATTTCTTGCTTCGTGAAATCTTCAGTGATAAGGATATTTTCACTCAATGGGTCCCCATGAACAGACATGTGTTGGAAGGCTTATTTATAGCTCACATATACATAAGATGCTGCTCTCTTGTTTGCCAGCCCTCTGCTGCTCTCATTTGACCTCATCCCTAGAAGGCTGAAACTTTATTACTGTAATGAATCTTTGCTTCTCATTCCCAGCACCTGGGGGATTTAAACACGCTTGTGCCAAGATGCTGTCTCTTTGCCTGGCAGTATATAATCTAGGATACACGAAAGTTGATTTCACATGGGAATTAGAGAGGATAGAAGAGATTTGTCACAAGACATTTTTGACCCTTGTTACATCAGCCTTTATGAACACAGTATATCAGCAAAGATAAAGTCTTACCCCATGAAATAGGTCGTTAGTGCTGATAAACAATGCTTCAGTAAGTAGGGAGTCGAGGGTCAGGCTGAAATACTGAAGTCATTTTGGACACGGAGTTAATGTATTTGTGCGTAAACAGGTTAAGGATGGAGAAGGGCAGGACAACCTGCCTGACCTAGCAAACGTGATGCCCATCCTGATGCCAACCTGTATGGGAGAACTTTGACATTCTTCAAATCTTCGTTAGCCTCTAATTGCCACTCACTTCAGTTTTATTAAGTGTACCGGTGCAGAATTCAACCAGTCTTCCGCTCTTTTCTGGTTTACACTCAATAGCACCAGCCTTCAGTTTCATAATGATTTATTGATGCAATGGCTCATGTCATATTTGATCTGATGCCACGTGGCAGTGGTAACAAAACATGTTTTCCATGGAAACCCTCTCTGAACAGCACAGACCCCTTCACTTTGACACTGTTTTGTAAACACGGGTCACGTAAAGCCAGATACAAATGAGTGTTTCCACCCCATTTTTAGAGCTCGGTTTAAATGCTTTTCATCAGGAGCTCCCGGTGGGATCAGATTTCTTCCTTGGTTGTTCTGATTCCTCTTTTTCCTCTAGGGCCGAACAGCTTGGCACTGCACAATCCCAGCAAAACCAGATGAGAGTTCATGGGAAAGGGGCTGTGATTCCTTTCCCTATCTTTTCCCATCAGGATGCCAGGCATGCAGCTTGAGCGCATCATTCCATCTCCATCTCTGGCTGATGGAAAGAGAGAGGCATCTTCTGGCGGCTGTTCGTCCCATCCTAAGAGCTGGATGAGCCAGGTGCCATGAATCACAGGCTGGAAGCGCCGGGCTCTGTGAGGCCAGGGACTCGGCACAAGTGCTGGGGCTGAGAGCTGAAGGGGCATGAGGTGAGCCCTGCCTGGGCAGCGCGACCGCTTGGCTTAGGGAGAGACGAGAGGCTTCACACCAGTGAGCGCAGGCTGAAGACAACAGCGAAGGGGGAAAAGGAGACTTTAGGGTGTGGATCATCCAGGATGTTATTAATAGAGAAGTCCACAAAACTTCTCTTAACATCTTCTCAGTAGTTTATTTTTTAAGCTATTAATTATATTTTATTACGATATATTTTTATTTTAATGCAAAATGTAAGCAACTTTTAATATATTCTCTCTCTTCTTTAAGCTAATATTTGTCTCGTTTGAAACGCTTCTCATTTTTTCCAGAAAACCTTTTTTTCTATGTTTTCAACTAAGAATAAAATAAGGTGAATCACAACTTTACCAACACCCAGAAAAAGCTCCCAAGAAAACTAACAGTTAAGTCCACGCCTCCCTTTGCATCTCAAAAGTTTTCAGCAGCCAGAGTCCGATACTTCCACCTCCCTCTGCAGCACCCTTCATGCATTATTAACTCTCGTCCTTTTCAAAACACATCACCGTGCACATTTACTGCATGTAAATACAGAGTTAGATTCTTATTTATTCCACACTTGAAGTACATGTGTATTTAGTTTGTTTAAAAATCTAGACCAAACATAGAACTTCTTACAGTGTAGATCATATCTCACAGTCATTATCTGCTATTTGACCTCATAGTTTATTTACTCATGTAACACAATATAAGCCATGCACAGATTAGTCTTTGCAGTGGTTCTGCTTCTTGTGGCTTCTAAAGCTTTATATTTGTTTTATGTTTTGATTTTAGCTCACATTCCAGAAATTGCGTGCCTGAGGAAGAATCTCAGTTATTTTTGGTTTTGTTTGTTTGTTTTTGTTTTGTTTTGTTTTGTTTTTATTATTTAAAAAGGTTATTCCAAACCTTTACAATTAGATAGAAACTTGGAAACATACACTTAAAACCCTAAGGCAAATATATACCAAATACATCGCTTTTTTAGGAAAGAATCTCATGACTTCTAAGTTAATCTCTTGATTTGAGATTTGTTAGTGCATGGGAGGCTCCACACTATGCTGTAATTTATGAAAACCATTCTGCTGTATGAGTAATCAAAGAAGCAATAATCCCAGTCAGGATTTGGTGAGGAGGTGGTGGATTGCTTTCTACGAAGGCTGTGAGGTTGCTTCCACTGTGGAAAAGAGAAAGAAGGATGCAGAAGTCAAGAAATGGGACTGATGGAGAGAGTGCAGGTTGGAACACACCCCTCTCTTCCTTTTGCAGTGTGTTCAGCAGATGGTGACCTTAACTCAGGGCCCGCATGGGCTGTGTGTAGAAGGATGCTCAGGGCTTGTCAGTGGGTGATGCACTGACTGGTACGAGAGCAGGGTTGTCCCACGCCTGCTCCTGATTAACTCCAAGAAAGGTATTGGTACTGTGGCGAGCATCACATTGCACGCCCAAGGAATGTTTAAGTCCCCTGATAACATCTGAAACAACAGTAGCTACTTTGTTATTGGAAAGAAGCAAAAGACAACAATAACTTTCAAGCTGTAAATTAAAAGCCCACTGCAGATGTAGATTTCATGAGCAAAGTTATTAAGAACATTAGTATGCATATTATAAGTAATTAAAAAGAAACAAACAGGAAGAATGCCAGGCAAGAACGCTCAGGTTGAAGGAGAATTCACCACTCAGTTACACAAGTGTAAATGAATATCTTGTAAATAAATCCGCCGTGATTTCCATGGGTGAAGTTACAGTCATGCTGTGTATAAGTAGCTTAACCGTAAGTGTTGGAAACCAAAACAACAACATGCCATTCGCAACAACAAGAAGACAAAAACTAAATGGAAAACCAAACAAGCTTGTCTGTCTGTTCTCAGCAATGCCCTGGGAATGAGGTTATCCTCTCTGAAAGTGCTGATAATTTGCTCAAGTCTTTGCAGGACTGGGCCAGGCTGATTTTTTTTTTTTTTTTTTTTCTGAGTAATGTCATAACTGATCAGTTGCTTTAAAATATTTGTCTGCGAAGCCTTCTCTGTTATGGCTCACTGTTACTCTTCTTTAAAACATTGTTTACAGTTATAGTTGCTCGTCCTATTTTACTGACGAATTTCTTCCCCTTTGAGGAGTGGCCCCTATCTTCCCCACATAGATTCATTATTTGCAAGTGTTCTGTGAATGATTCAGAGAGTAACTTCTCATTTCATGCAGTGTTTAGAAATTCTTTACTCCTTGTCACTTGCATTTTGTAGTTAAGCTGTAAAATGCATCATTGTACCTGCTCTTGACTGGAAAATGT